>JAAGKR010001503.1:0-123159 GCA_011419295.1 Clarias macrocephalus | reverse complement strand
GCTCTCAATCAACTTCTGGGCCAAATCCTGACTGATAGCAGCCCATTCTTTCATAATCACTTCTTGGAGTTTGTCAGAATTAGTGGGTTTTTGTTTGTCCACCCGCCTCATGAGGATTGACCACAAGTTCTCAATGGGATTAAGATCTGGGGAGTTTCCAGGCCATGGACCCAAAATTTCAACGTTTTGGTCCCCGAGCTTCTTAGTTATCACTTTTGCCTTATGGCACGGTGGAAAATTCATTGTTCTTCACCAAACTGTTGTTGGATTGTTGAAGAAGTTGCTGGTGGAGGGTGTTTTGGTACCATTCTTTATTCGTGGCTGTGTTTTTGGGCAAAATTGTGAGTGAGCCCACTCCCTTGGATGAGAAGCAACCCCACACATGAATGGTCTCAGGATGCTTTACTGTTGGCATGACACAGGACTGATGGTGGCGTCACCTTTTCTTCTCCAGACAAGCCTTTTTCCAGATGCCCGAAACAATTGGAAAGAGGCTTCATCCAGGAATATGACTTTGCGCCAGTCCTCAGCAGTCCATTCGCCAGACTTTTTTTTGCAGAAGATCAATCTGTCCCTGATGTTTTTTTTGGAGAGAAGTGGCTTCTTTGCTGCCCTTCCTCACACCAGGTCATCTTCCAAAAGTCTTCGCCTCACTGTGCGTTCAGATGCGCTCACACCTGCCTGCTGTCATTCCTGAGCAGCTCTGCACTGGTGGCACTCCGATCCCGCAGCTGAATCCTCTTGAGGAGCCGATCCTCAAACCTTTGGCCACGACTGTACATGCCTCACCTATCCTGGTCATTTTGAGATGAGTTTATTCAAATGTTACATGGAGCTTGGTACACACCTGGCCCAGGCCCGCTACAGGTTTTCTGGAAGAGCATCTGAGCAATATTAGGAAAATTATGAAAAATCAAAACAATAAGGTCACCTAGTTTTGAGGTCACCTAGTTCTGACCACAGGACCATAGTGGCACTAAATTAGGTAAAGGATTGTCATTTTTAATCAATTCAAGGCAATGACCTGTTGAAATGTAAAAGTCATTAGTAAACATGCACAGAATTGGTAAGAAATGAGTTTTTGAAATTTATCACGCAGTTTCCATGAAGAAATCATGCCAAAGGTAACATTGGAGTCAATGGGCATTGACTTGTTTTTGGAGCCAAGTTTTTGTGATGTTTTGAGTAACTGCATTTTGACAATCCAAAGAATAGTCCTCCTGTTTGTGACAGTCTACACACAACAGAAGATGCTGTGCCTCCAGAAAAAAAGAAATGAAGATGGTTGACTGGTTGAAGGTCCACAAATTTCCCATCTCTGAAGGTGAAAATTATATGACGTATAATTTTCATAGTTGAAAACTATAAATGTACCTTTTTGATTAAGCCTGATGTATTATAGGTACTCATTTAACATTTTCCAATTCTGAATTTGGACTGTACAAAAGGATAAGAATGGAACATAATTAACTAACTTATTAACATCCAACCCAGATAGCACTACTTTGTTGGCCCAACGACGGCAACATTTTGGTAACCTTTTGTCAGTGCTCTGACATCAGCCCAATATTGGGCCAACGTCATTTTGTCCGTTGGCCTATTAGGGGGCCAAAGATAGGTTGGCCCAACATTGGTTCAGTAAATAATGGCAAGGTTGAAACTGGAAATGAAAGTATATTGCTTTAACTTTGTGCAATAAGCTGTCTCAATGAAGCCATCACATCAGGAGCTCATATGAGGGTAGGTTCCCAATCTAGTATATAGATAACATAGAAAGAACGATATATCTAATTCAGTGGATGTTTTCTAAATGTTAAATTCATTGTGCTCAACTGTGAACACTGTCAAACATGTCACTAGATGGTGTTATAGCTATGGAGGAACCTAAAACCCCATGGAAGCCAGGTGCTGCTGATTAAATACAGATCTATGAAGAACGCACGCTTCTTGAAAAGGGATCTCGCGCGCTTCCGCGGCAGTTCGCGGGAAGCTGTGAAAATGCCGTTCATTACCTGTAGGGGGAAGTCGTGTTTCAATCTGAAGTATTGTGTGTCTACTGAAAAACATGCGTTCTCTCTCTAACCCTAACCTATGCGCCCATTGATAACAAGCGACAGAGCTCATAAACGTGTCGAGCTCAAACTTTAAATACTGATATGTATTTATTCTTCACTTTCTTCTCAATGATGATTCTTCTTTGATTGCGCTTTCTCCATTCATTATTATTATCATTAGTAGTAGTAGTGAAAACTACCGCTGATTAACTATTTCTGCAGTAGTTATAACAGTGGATTAATTTCACTTGGGCTATTTCTAAACAGGCAATCTACTAAATAATAATAAATAGATAAAATAACCCAGCAGTTTAACATTTAATCCAGCCGTTTTAAGAATGTAACATAAAAAATATTCAATTTGTAAAATAGCATAGGTGAAATCATAGGTTGTGTAAAAACAATACAACAAAGCTTATGGTAAATAAATTCTCAGACTCTTCCACTGCAGGTATTAAAAAACAGCAACAATGTCAGTTTTAGAATCCATAGAAACTCAGTGGTCCGCACAAAACCTCTCGCGGGGAGTCTGCAATTTCCCTGAATTCACCATTTTCACGGGGGTGGGCATCTCGGTTTATTCATACAGATGTACAGTACCTATTTACAGTACATGGAATTTTATGGGGTTGTCACTGAACGATTTACCCTGACAAAGAAAAATATAAGAATAGTGCCAGCTGGCACACCTTAAAAAATAATTTGGCTTCTATTTAGAGTCTAAATATATTTTTTTTCTAAACTTGTGCTACTGTTGTTTATTTACAATATTTGTTATTATTAATTTTTTTATTTTATTTAAATGAGGTTTGGGCTCCGAGATGATGAGCCTATTTCCTACTGTATGTAGTCTAATCAGAGCTCTAACGCCCGTTCGAGAGTAATTCATAAATGATGTTTATAATAATGAAATGAGATGCACTAAATCGTGCTTTAAAATTAATCTACAATTCATTTCAAACCCGCGGCTCGCAGTTTACAAAAGGCAGCATTTTGATCAAAAGTTGATAAACGCATGCGATTTATCGATTAAAATGCAGACATACTGCATTGATGGATGGATGTTGTTGATAAATATTTAAAATGATAATTAAATAAATAGCTGTCCACTTCTGCACCACTTATTATAATAAATGTTAAAGGTTTAAATGTTAGTAAACTACCATAGCAAGATATAGCAAGATATGTAATATATATATATTATTTTTATATTATTATTTTCAAATGCAGATTGACCTGTTTATCAACTTGATAACTATCATATGATATTTATGCTGTAATTTGGACATGTTCACCCATGAGGTAAACATATGTGGCATTTAACATTTAATAGCATTCGCTAGTTATCAAGTTGATATAGAGGTCAATCTGCATTTGAAAATAATCAGTAAATTCGTGAATTTACTCAACTCAACGTATCAACTCAAACTATGAAGTCTGATTTCATTTGCTGGGGAAATAAAATTTAGGCAGAGACGTCCGCACTGTCTTGTTAATTCATCTAAAACCCCCTACAGTATTTGCCAATAGCGCACCCAGTTGGATAAATTCACACCTATCGTGAATGAAAGGTGAGACAAGATTCAGCAGAATCTTCTGACACTGTGCTTGCTCTGAAAGACTATATTCGACAAGAATATAGAGAATAAGAATTGTATTTAATTAATTGAATAATAAAACTATATCAAATACTTGGTCTTTATCTAAAAACCAGACCAAACTTCTCATTCACAGCTGAAGTAGTTAAACATGCTTATACTGTAGATACGTAGGTTATATTTTAAAAGTACAATTACAATGAAAAATCCATTTACACATGAGTGCTCAAATGTAAAGCAAGCGCAATTATTAATTCATTGTGTATATTTAACTTCATTCAGCCGTTTAAGTTACATGAAAAAATAATGTGCCTGCCAGCCCACTATTATTTTCTGTTCGAATTTAAAGATGCACACGCGTGTGCAAAAATACGAAATACAACATAGAATACAAAAGTGTATAATTTTAAACAAAATTAGCCTAAAACAACATTGTCTCCAATGCTGAAGCAAACATTATTTTGTTTTTGTTTTAGTCTTCTCGCTGAATACAGTGACCTCCAAAGTGACCACCCGCAGACCCCCAGTTACTGTAATCCCTCTTCTCACCTTTCATTCACAATAGGTGTGAACTTATCAAACCGGTTTCGCTGATGGGGGAATTGGCAGAATTGAGAGGTTTAAAAAGAATGAACAAGACCGAGCAGACGTCTCTGTCTAAAATGTATTTCCTAAGCACAATGTACTGGAACTCAGCACGTTTTATTTCCTTGTTTTAATCTGTAATATTGTGAAATAATAAGTGAAATGTATTTTGCGTCTATGCTTAAATATTACTTTTTATTTATGGACATGTGCATTGTGTTTGATCTGCATTATTGTGCGACGCAATGATTTTCTGCCATTTTTATGGATAAATCGAACGGGTTTATCAGCCTTTTGATCAAAACGCTGCCTTTTGTAAAGTGAAAGTTTACGGACAAGTCGGGGTTCACGCACGCCGATGAACAGCTTTAGTTCAGTCATAAATTCACAACCACATTCCGGCTATTATTTCCAGCTGTAGTCAAATAATGAATGAAATGCTGGACACAAACAGGGAAAAAACATTATGTTTATTATTATAAAAAGCCCGAAGCACTTCGTGTGCATAAAAGAATATTTACAAAAACATATTGATTTTTTGTTCACTCGTGTCTTCTGATGGTGCTCAATGTCGACACATTTTTACGTTTTAACGAATATATGTTGGCATATTAACGAATCAGGACTTTCGCATATCTAACACTAACTGAACAACAGGTCTTCACTTCGTACTACACCTGTATATAAAAAGGAATATTTAGGATATTTAGGCATATACGCTAAATATATTTCACTTAAATATTTCAGATTAAAACAGGAAAAGAAGACGTGCTTAGCTTCAGTTCATACAAAAGTTCTAGGAAGGAAACAGTTGTCGTTATTTTTTTCAAAATCTGAACATATTCAGTAAATTTGTGAATTACACAAAGTATCTGTAATGACGCGGGTCGCGCGAGAGGCAGAGCCGCGCTTAAACTGTTCAGAACGGGCAGATCCGCAGGCTGCTACCGGCCATTTATACACGTGGTTGCCAGACAGACTAAGTGCGCTGTTAAAAGACGGAGGCAAAGCCAGCCCAAGCTTTTCTCTGTCTAAAACTCTGGTGAGAGGGAGAGCGGCACGCAACAGTTCAGCATGCGCGCTCAGTTTACTAGTGCAAAAACACACCCCGCTCTCTCTCTCTCTCAAATAAATAAGGGCATAAGCCCCGAGAGGATACAAGTTTTTGCTTTAGTTTCCAGAGCCCGTCCGTTCTTGCGTAGAGATGGCGGAGCTCTGTTTATTTTGTGTTTTCAGTTTCCTTTTGTTTTCGTTTAAATTCTTAATTAATAACCTCACGCCATCTCCAAACGGAAAGGTCTTCCCGTGCGTATCACAAGCACTCTCACATACTCCTATTTCGTTTACCCATCTAAAGTCCTGCGTATAGGTAACATTTTAAAAGTACAATTGTAAGTAAATTACAAACTGCATGTAATGTAAAATATGAATAAAAGAGTATTAGACACACATATATGATATGGGAGTATATACAATGAAAAAGCTATTTACACATTAGTGCTCAAATGTAAAGCAAACGCAATTATTAATTTTTTGTGTATATTTAACTTCATTCAGCCGTTTAAGTTACATGAAAAAATAAGGTGCCTACCAGTCCATTATTATTTTCTGTTCAAATTTAAAGATGCACACACGTGTGCAAAAAGACGAAGTACAACAAAGAATATGAAAGTGTATAATCTTTAATAAAGTTGGCCTCAAACAATATTGTCTCCAATGCTGAAGCAAACATGATTGTTTTTGTTTTATTCTATTCGCTCAATACAACGACAGTGTGCGCCGAGGTGAACACATGCAGACCCCCAGTTACTATGATCCCTCTTCTTACCTTTCATTCATGATAGGTATGAAGTTATCAAACCGGTTTCACTGATGGCAGAATTGAGGGGTTTAAAAAGAATTAACAGACGTCTCTGCCTAAAATGTATTTTGCCAGCAAAACATAAGCATAAATAGAAGCAAATAAAATGTTTAATGGTATCAAGTAAATCAGACTGCATAGTTGGATTTGATACTTTGATTTTAATTCATACATTTACTGAATATATTCAGATTTTGTAAAATAACAAAACCCGTTTCCTTCCTGGACTGTTTGTCCGCATCACAATGAACTGACCGAAGCTCAGCACGTCTACTTTCATTGTTTTAATCTATAATATTTAAGTGAAATAAAGTATATGTTTAAATATTCCTTTTTATTTATGGTCGGATGTTGTATGTTAGATCTTCATTATTGCAAGAGGTGATGACTTTCTGGGGGAGAATGTCTGCATCTTTTGTAAAGTGAAAGTACGAGCCGCTGCTTCACGCACGCCGATGAACAGCTTTATTTCAGTCATAAATCCACAATCACATTCCAGCTATTATTTCCAGCCGTGGTCAAATAATGGATGAAATAATCACATATATTCAATTCAATATTCAATGCTGGACACAAGCATCTAAAAAGCCAGATGATTATTTTTATAAAAAGCCGGAAGCACTTCTGATGGTGCTCGACACATTTTTACGTTTTAACGAAGACAAGTTTTAACGAATCAGGACATTCGCATAATTACTGTATATGTGCGCGCATCTCATAGGTGTGTGTGCACAGAGAGATTGTGTATATGTGCGCGTGTCTCATAGGTGTGTGTGCGCGCATTTCACATGTAGTTGTGTGAGCCGTTAATAGTATATATAGATGTGTGACTGTTTCATATATGTCTGTGCAAGTGTTTCACGTGTGTGTGCATGAGTGAAGTTTGATTTAAGCCCTATACGGCGCCTCACAGTTTAGGGCATCTCTTTTCATCAATATGAACATAATATGAAGCACATATACGCAGATTCATCATAAAATATTATTATTGTAAAACAAAATAAAATTCATGTTTGCTTCAGCATTGGAAACAATATTGTTTTAGGTTAACTAATTATACACAATTCTTCGCTGTACTTGGTCTGGATTTTAAATAAAGTTCGTCCATGCGCCATCTGGTGGATATTCAGTGAAGCAAAACACTTTTATTTAAATTCCCGAATGTTGGTTGAGGGATCTCGCGGCATGTCGCGCACCAAATTGCAGGATCTCGCGGGGTAAAAGCACGCATTCTTAATGGCCAGATCTGCATAACCATACAGTGGAACCTCGGATTGTGAGTAACGTGGTTTACAAGTGTTCCGCAAACTGGAACAAAGATTTTTAATAAATTTTTAATCGGAAACCAAGCAATTATTAGTTTACGACCGCCGAGTATCATGTATCACACATGTGACTCTTATTTTTACACCGAGCGTCACTCTCTCTCCCCCTCCCCCCAGCTTTGCAAACACAGAGAAACTCTGCTCGTCTCTTATGCGTGTGCGAGCGTAATTTGACACCGACACACACGCACACAGACGCTCTATCGCCTTTTCACCCGCTCCCCGGCTTCACAAACACACAGAAACTCTGCTCTGTCGCGTTTCTTTTCAAAGGTAAGGTGCTGGTTCATTTTTTTTTTTTTTTTTACTTTACAGCAGTGATTCCCTTAGTATCCGCTGACGCCAGGTCAAAGAGATTTCTTTTTTCCCTGTTAAAACGGTGTTTCCGTTGTGTGTGTGTGTGTGTGTGTGTGTGTGTGTGTCTGTTGTGAATCTTAAAAAGCGAGGTGGGGAGAGGGAGGAGGAGTGTTACTGTGTAAAACGAGGTGAGGGAAGGGTCTAATTCCACAGACGGACACGGCGCCTGCGTGCACCAACAGAAACACTTATCTGTCAGGATTTATTTGTTTTTTTTAAAGGTAAAGTGCAGATTAATTTGTTTTACTTTCATTTTATAGATTGTATTAACTTTATGTATTTATTTTTTGGGACTGTGAAAGGAATAATTTGAGTTTTCATTTTTTCTTATGGGAAATGATGATTTGGTTTACAAGTGTTTTGGAACACGAGCCCACTTCCGGAACAAATTATGCTCGTAATCCAAGGTTCCACTGTATTTACCAATCCCAATTGAAGGCAATTAGATAAAGTCCTACCAAGCATATCTGGCTGATATTCTGTGAAGCACAACACATTTATTTAAATTCTAAAATGGTGCTTTCATGATTCAGCTGCACTCCGCGAGAAGATTGTGGCCTTTCAGGGGGAAAAAATGCATCCTTAATGGCCACATCTGTAGGTGAGAGAATTCTTGTGTATTTCCAGCGAGAGGGGAAACTGCAATTTGTAGAGGGTGACATGACACCAGGTAAGCTATTTCTGTCACATCGTAATTTTGTTTCTGCTTTACTACTTCAGAAATATGAACTGTTATACACAGCAACCTATTTAAATGTAAATCTGTAAATTATTTTGTTGCTGAAGGGGAGACAGCTTTGAATGTCCCGACAACTTTTCATGTTTTAAAAACAAGTTCAACGTGCACGAACTAGACAGTGATTACTACAGTATTAGTTATACTAGGGATGAGCATATTAGGGATGAGCCTGAGTATTTGAGTAAAAGCAGGGCAGCCATGATTGGTTATGGTCAAATGGGTCTACAGAAATTTATCTTTTAATTAAAATTTCTTTATTAATTTCTGATTGCCCAAGATGCTAGCAAAATCCTACACAAAAGTTTGTTTAGGTAAGGTTGTGAGAGGTTGCGGCCAAGAGTCAAGATGAGCTGGCTAGTTGTCAAAAATAAATATTGTAAATTGATGCGGGGTCCTTGCGAATGAGATAAATCATTAATAATGGAAATATTACCACTTATGATTATGTTTAAAATTTTTGTTTTGACACTATGCAGACTCTCGTTAAGCTATGGGTTGTAAGGGAAAAATGGTCACATTAATGCTTCAGTTTACCAGTGCGCATTCACTCTTCAGCTTCACCTTACGGTGATATTTCTTTTAAATGTTTACTGTATTTAAAAAAAAAACATTGACGGGGGGTTTTTATAATCTAACCATGTTATTTTAGTTATGAACTTTTTATAGTTTCATCAACATACATTTTTGTAACAGTGTATTAACTAAAATATTTCAATTGTCGCCATAATGCTTACTAATCTTAATGTCATTTTGATTAATGTATAAAAATGTTTGCAGTTTTTTGATACATTCACAAAAAATACTTGTCAGTTATATTGCAACAATACGTAATGGTGTGTAATCAACATGTGAACCAACATGGTGGAATATCTGCAAAATATGGAGATGACTAAAGCATTGTTCCACATTTTGTTCCTTGGCGATGAGTCAAGGGAGACCTGACAGACCCTTGTTTGGCCATTGTTGGAAGCAAAGCTGTTAAGACAGACTCTTTGGTGGACGCTGTTGATGTTTGTTTTAAAGTTTTTTTTTTTTTTTTTTTTCGTCTTTGTCAACTACACAAAGCTTCCCACCTGGGAGTTTATTCAACATGTTGTATATCACATTGATGGACATCCTCATCCTCATCTGTTAAATTTCTGAAGACAAGAGTTTTTTTTTTCATCCAACATTTCATCAATAATAATTTGAAAAAGTTTTGTTGCCCTTTTCTTTGTCATTTTGATAGATGAAAATTGAAAGTAAATTAAATAGTTGGTGCATTTGTAAAGAGACTACAGCCATTAAAGAGGGTGATCTGAGCAAGAAAGAGCCAGGGGTGTGTAGATGTGTTTATGAATGGATGTGCATAGTCAAATGTAGCACTGTAGCAAATTCCCTGTGTATAATTTCAATAAACTAATGTAATGTCACATTTATTTTCATCAATAGTTTAATAATTTCTCTCCAAGATCTTGTATTGATGATGGGAGAGTCGGACCACTGTGTGAAGCAAAATCTTTCATGCTCCCTGAACCATAAAATAATAATCTTTACTAAAACAAGAGGGTCCGGCGCACCCTATAGTGCTTGGGCCCTAATCAACAAAAAGCATAGGGAGATGTTTAGCCTACAATAAAATAGCCTACTACAGAAGCGCAATGCATTCACTCACTCACTCACACACACGCACGCACGCACGCACACACACGAGTCAGACAGCCAGTGGGAGCAGTGTGTATCTAAAGCAGGTAGCAGGTCTGCTCTACCCTTTTAGATGTTTATCAGGCTGGCACTCATGTTATGCGAGCTAGGGTTGCTAGCAGAGAATATGACTAATCAAGATTTAATTCCCCATGAATTGGTAAATTTATTAGACCAAGTCCACACTGGAGCAATAACTGAAGACGTTTTGTTTTCTGTTGACTAGATTATGGGCAGAATTTTATTGTATTGTGGTTAAGCCAGCTTGCCTTCCTGAAAACATGTTTAATCTAGAGGTATGAAAATTAAAGGGTATGGCTTTTACTTACTAGCAGTAAACGCACCAAGAGGAGAAAAGTTTACTCTCCACAACCTCCTTAATGTACAGCAACTTAAGTTGAAAAAAGTTCTGCTCAAAATCTATATTACATGTATAAAAATGTATGTTTGAATGAAGAGAAATAAAGTCACTATAGCAATTACAACAAAATGATTTGTATAAACATTGAAATAATTAAGCATATCCAAGGCTGATCCTCTGTACGCACCCATTTTTGGCAGACATTAATGAATATGAATCAGCATGCAAGTGCAACGGTTACATGACAAGGTGGTAAAGCAAACAAGATGTCGGAAACTCAAACAGGTTAAGATTTTTCTTTCCAGATTCATTAAAAAAACTTGCAAACCAAAAGCTTAAATTATATTTAGACACTTTGGAAGATTTAAAGGCGACTACATATATGTTAATGAGACTTGTACTTTTACACACTATCTCACATACACACACTCAGACCTGAGGCGGGAATCGAGCCTGGACACTACTTTGGTAATATTTTATAGTTTATCTTTGCTTTTGTGCACTTTGCTCAGCACTGCTGGAAATGAAATGAACTGCACTGCAGTAAGAAACATGAGGCCACCCGAAAGAGGAACCATTCTTCTTCCTGTTCACACAACACGCTGTACATAATGTTAATCAAAATTTAATTCATAAAATATAATATAACTGTAAGTACTTGCCTTTTAGAATGCCACCACTTGATGTTAAATTTGATACTCAAAATTTTAAGATAAAGTTAAGTGTTTCCTTAAAAAATAATCCAGTAACAGCATTCATTCAGACAGTTTCACTTTACACATGCAGCACGTGTGTGACACAGCAGCAGTTTCAAGGTTTCTCTCAGTTGGCCAATCAGATTAAGAAGAGCCTCAGAACAACGTGTTACCGTGTAGATTACAGCATGGGTGGAGTTTATTTTAGAGGCAGATAGGCACAAGGCACCATTGTGAGGGTATCAATCAATCATGCTTTCGAAACATAATTTTGCTTTTTAATTTTTTGAAAGGGCTCCGTGGAAGCTTTTTTTTTTTTTTTCTCAGATTAAATTAAAGACTCATTACAAATGATGAATAAAGCACAAAGACTTTAAATATCAAATTACAATGTACACGTCACAAAATAAGTAATTTTTAAACCAAATAAATCATAAAATAATACATGTACATACAGGGGTTGGACAATGAAACTGAAACACTGTCCAATTTAGTGTTGCAGGTACTGTGGACAGAAGACGAAGCTGTCTGGAAGGGATGTCCAGGTGCTAACCAGGATTGTATCCAAAAAATATAAAACCCCAGCTGCCCAACTCACTGCAGAATTAACTCAACTCTCTTGTTTCCACCAAAACTGTTCGTCGGGAGCTCCACAAGGTCAATGTACATGGCTGGGCTGCTTGCGCCAATGCCAAACGTCGGTTTCAATGGTGCCAGAAGCGAAAATCTTGGGCCGTGGACAATGTGAAACATGTATTGTTCCCTGATGTCTTTCCCACATCCGGGAGAGTTACGGTGTGGAGAAGTCCCAAAGAAGCGTTCCACCCAGACTGTTGCATGCCCAGAGTGAAGCATTGGGGTGGATCAGTGATGGTTTGGGCTGCAATATCATGGCATTCCCTAGCCCCAATTCTTTTGCTAGATGGGCGCGTCACTGCCAAGGACTACCGAACCATTCTGGAGGACCATGTGCACCCAATAGTTTAAACATTGTATCCTGAAGGCGGTGCCATGTATCAGGAAGATATGTACCAATGCACACAGCAAGACAGGTGACAGAGTGGTTTGATGAACATGAAAGTGAAGTTGAACATGCACACTCACCAAATCTAAATTTTTGAGGTATTTTGGAGGAGCAAGTCAGGAAACGTTTTCATCCACCAGCATCACGTAATGACCTGAACACTATTCTGCAAGAATGGCTCAAAATCCCTCTGGCCGCTGTGCAGGACTTGTATCTGTCATTTCCATGATGAATTGATGCTGTATTGCTCGCAAAAGGAGGCCCTACACCATACTAATGAATTATCGTGGTCTAAAACCAGTAATTTCAGTTTCATTGTCCAACCCCTGTATAAAATAATGAAGGCCAAAACATCAGATAGGTGGCATGGTGGTGTAGTGGTTAGCATTGTCGCCTTGTACCTCCAGGGTCCGGGTTCTATTCCTGGCCAGGTTCGATTCCCATCTTTGTGTACATGTGTGGCATTATATTCCTGCCACAATTCTGAGCGAGCGGTTCGACATTTTGAGAGCAGGCAAAGCACTCTATACGCGTGCAGCGTCTCCTCTGCTCGCTCAACATGTTCTCCGTGTGCGCTCGACTTTGCATGTACGCTTGCTCAACTTTGTCCAGGCACAAAACCAGCCAATCACAGACTTCCACACATGGCTTCTGATTGGCTGTTCCTTCTCTATCTGTACGGTGCTTTTAAAATGGCCATTGTCTCAAAGCAGCTTTACAAAATCAAAAGAAAATTATAAGAAATTTAAATTATATTATTATATATAATTATATACAACTGAAATTAAATTATATAAGGAAAGCATTGTAAATAAAGTTGTATTTATTCATAAATATTATAAACAAATATTATAGTATTTATTTTTTATTTAATGATGTATTACTATAAACCAGTTTCGTTTGTCCATTGTGTGTTTTTATTTACTTATCTAATTATCCATACAGCTCATTGTTAGATTACATCGACTAAAATTCAAATCGCACAACTCAGGCTCTTTACCTATAAACCTTTATTTCCAACGTTTCCGTTACACGGTCGATGGTGCCAGCTGATAGAAAAGGAACAGCCAATCAGAAGCCGTGTGTGGAAGTCTGTGATTGGCTGGTTTTGTGGCAGTTTTGTAACACTGGACGAAGTTGAGCGAGCGTACAGGCAGAGTAGAGCGTGGAGAACACGTTGAGCGAGCAGAGTAGACACTGCACACGCAGAATCGAGCTGTTAAGCATGCAGTGGAGACGCTGCACGCACATAGAGTGCTTTGCCTGCTCTCAAAATGTTGAACCACGCGCTCAGAATTGTGGCAGGAATATAACGCCATATGCATGGAGTTTGCATGTGAGTGAGTCAGAGCAAACATCAAATAATAAATATATGTATATCATAATAAAAAGCCAAACACCTTTTAACAACTACACATTAGAATTAATGACAAACCAACCACTATAAATCGACAGGAAAGTCTACACATCAAATAGTTCACACTGAGGTTAAATAATTAAATGTCAGACATTGAATAAGAAAAGACAAAAGAACCTACAGTATACACATTTAGTTCAGCATCAGTCTTTTTCATTTTTCAGGTCTATGTATAACTTTTGTCAATAGGTCTCACAATTTCATCATTCATCACAGACTGCGCAATAAACACAAGTCAGATATGACCAGCAGATGTCTTTGACTATTTCCATTCTCAGCCTAAACAAGACCGCCTGGCCATAGACATCTAAAAGTGTAGAGCGCATATTCCCACTACCTTTATTGTATTTGTATGGCATCACGTTTACATCAACCCATTCATAATTCACACATTTCTTAGTAAATAAATCTTAGTAATTTATTCGCCTGTTTATTTTTTGGTTTACTCAGTCTACTGTTATTTATTTGTACATTTTTGTTAGGTTTGCTTACATTCTATATCTTCTATTTAACTATGTATAGTTATTTGTATAATTCAATCTTTTATACCCAAATCGTTTACTTTTAGACATATTTTTTGTGATTTAATAATAATAAAAAAAAAACTCAAACAACTTTTTTGATCATATATGACTTATCAAATTTCCAAAGTAAAGGGGAAGTTTTGGGCCTGTGTTCTTTTTCATAGTTTATGCAGAAATCAATTAAAATTGATATTCATTATTCATTTACTTATTGTTTTATCCAGTCTAAATAGATTCATTTTAAATATAGATATACAAAGGAACATACAAAAAAACAAAACTAGAGCCCTCTTGAAAAAAGGTTAAACAACATAACTAAAATATAAAACTCAAAGAAACAAAAACCAAACAAAAAGGAATGCCCACATGACAGTATATACAAAACCAATACACAAACAATACACAAACAAAACCCAGTTTCCCAGAACAAACTGCTATTTATAGAAACTTTAATGAGCCTCCTCGGTTCAGGTGAGCACTCATCACCTGACCGAGGTGCCTTCGGGGAAACTGAGTCAACCATCAAAAACTACAAACAGCCAGACATGAACACAGTGCCCTCTAGTGGAGGTTCCTAACATCTGCACACAATTCTTGCAAACTCTACAATCTTCTCTTCAATACTCAACCAACCCGATTCTCCTGCTTCATCCTCTCTCACTGCTGAACTCTGAATCTTTGGCATGGCATGTCAATGGTTTGCATCTTACCTATACGATACAATGTATGAGTTGACATCTGCCCCATGCAGTCTCTCTACTGGTGTCCCACAAGGCCCACAGAAATTCTGTGCCTCTCCTTGGTTTTACAAGATTACATAAACTGAGAATGTTTGTTTTCGATCTGACTCGCATCATTTAAAAGTAGACCCTATAAAGTCGCTTCCTACAGATATATTTCTCATGTCTGAGGGTGCAGTATTTGTGCAGTTTCACTTCATTTCAGTTACGCATTTCAAAAATAAAGCCTGAGGCGGCTGTAAGCTCAGCCTGTTTATTTTCTTTATTTTACATGAACACAAAGGTTTGTGGATATTATGAGTAAAAGTATATCCCTTGCAGATTCAAATGATGTACTACAGTTATGTGTATGATGATCAATTTTAAGTCCTCTTTTCACAGAAAAAAATGCAAGTGTACACGCCGGCGGGTACACTGACTCTTTGAGATGAGATTATGGGGTTATGCAGATGACACACAACTCTTTCTCTCCTTTCCTCCCTCAGACACTTAGGTTTTCACAGATATCTCATAATGTCTGGTAGACATTTAATCTGGGTAACAGCTCATCTGCTGAATCGCCATTTCAGTAAAACTGAATGGCTGTCCATCCCTGGTGATTCATCCCCCTGTCATGACCTTGTGATCATCCTGGACAACAATTTTATCACTCCTTCACAGTCACAGCCTACAAACATGGGGTAACTCCGAACAATCAACTGATCCAGAATGCTCCATTTTTAACCTTCCCAAGTTCTCCCACACCACCCCACTGCTCTACTCCCTGCACTGGCTTCCTATAGCTGCCTGCATCGAATTTAAAATGCTGATGATTGCCTACAAAGCTAAAAATGTCCCAGCAACCACTTTTCTCTCAGCACTAACCACAATCTGCACTGCACCACTTCCTCCAATCCTCCAGCACTGCTCGCCTCATTGTACCATCTCTCCAGGATCGAGGAAGACATCCAGACTGTTTTCTGTTCTTGCATCTAGGTGGTGGAATGAACTTCCTCTAAATGCTGAGTTTCTGTTAATCTATAAATGATTACTAAAGACCAAAACACACAAAACAAATCTTCCAAACAGTGTTAGTGAGTAACCTAGTGTAAAGATCTATCCAATGACAGAAACAATTTTGAAAGTTGCTCTGGATAAGAGCGTCTGCAAAATGCCTAAATGTAAATGTCATTATAAAATAGTCACTATTAACCCACATTTAAATTTACATGTACATATTTTATCAACCATATGAATTTAAATAAGCAAAATAAAGTATTTAAGTGATTTTTTTTATGATTTATGATTTTTTATGCCCATATTCCCATAATGAAGTTAAAGGTTCAGCACAGTCCTTACAGCTTTTTTTTGATAATGTCTCTGCCCCATGACATTGTTGAGCCATGGTAATGAATTTTCTCAATGTACTTCATTCATTGACAGTGTATTAGCCTGCCTTTGGCTTTAATTATATCCGTGCATCATTTCAATAAGCTTATGCAATGTCATGAGAAATGTTTATTTATCTCCAATAATTTATGTCCAAATCTTGTATCCCACATCCCAAAGATTCTTAATTGGGTTACGGTCTGTGTTAGGGTCTGTGTCAAATGATGAAATTGTGACGTATATTGATGAAAGTTACACATAGACCTTAAAATGGAAAAGAGTGATACTGACTTTAATTATTATAGTTCTTTTTATCTTTTCTTACTAAATGCCAGATATTTAATTAACCTCAGTGTTCATTATTTAATATGTAGACATTCATTGTTTGATCTGTCAATTCATAGTAGTTGGTTTTTGATTAATTATAATAGTAGTCAACAGGTGTTGGGCTTTTTATTATGAGATATGGATATTTATTATTTGATGTTTGTCCTTTTATTATGGCTATTTATTAACAGATGTATGGACATCCATTATTTTATATGTGCTTGTACTAATTGATTATTCATTTAGTGTAAATATTTATTATTTTGCAAACATTTATTTGCTGCTGTAATTTCTTATTTAAAGTGTTGGCATTTTATTCATTAGATGTAATGATTCATACATTTAATCTGACACAAAATGGATTCCACAAGGATGCTACATTTTATTAAAAATTGCTTGTGAAATATGTTTAAGGAACCCAACCAGTGCAGAAAGCATCTCCCTGTCTGCACTTCTTCTCTGCCTATTTTGAACCGACTGTGATATAAAATTTGCAAATAACAATTTACACACATTGTTTTCCTCATTTTATTGAACATACTTTGTGCAACATACAATTAATTAAATTCAGTAAATTATAGACTGAAATTATTTGCAAATAATGTATATATAAAAGAAAAACTGTACAAATATGATAAAAAATTAATTTGTTTTATGCTTTCTAAAATATGAGATTTAAGAGTACTTTGAGGCCAAAAAATGAAGCATGTACTGTATTGGATTGGCTGGAAGTCTGAAGTACTAATCAGTCAACCTCGACCCCATATTTATCTTTTTATTTAGAAATAGATGCGGCATTTTGACTCAGTTTTGTTTTGGTTAAGATCCTGCTTTTTCAGTTTGTTTAAAATAAAAAAAATCTCTATTTCTCTACTATTTGTATACAGCTGAATGCTGTTTTCCTCTTCATCTGTTTCACCTTTTTCACTTTCATTCCTCACAAGTTAAAGCTTCCATTTTGTCAATGAAAATTATCACTATAGTGCATCCTTTCTCCCTTCTCATCACGTACATATTTCTATCCAGCAGAGGATTCCAACTTCTTTAAAAGTTCTATTAGCAGAGATGAAGTATGTTCCTTTAAACACTGTATTCCAGCTCCAGCTCTTACTCTCGGTTTCATCTCCAGGTTACTGCTCCAGCGCTTAGTCTTCCTTCAACATTTATTCAATTCAGCTTATTCTCACCACTGTCACTGTCTTGTTTGTATGCAAATGTCTTAGGTATTTGTAGCATTTGTATTTAATGTGTTTTACTGTAAATCTAAGATATATTGTTTGGTTTCAGTGATATGTAATCTCTTACTGGCTGCGTCTCAGACAATTTGCTGTAAGTTGGGCTTGTCCTCTGGTTTTACCTCTAGATGATTATTTTTACTTTTGTTTTGACCCCAGTTTGGAAGTCTATTTGGATGAAAGATTTTGGAGCAGTGCAAATAAAAGCACACACCACCTGGTCATGGACTCTGAGTTTTCACACCCTGACACCTATAAAAAAGAAATGAAGACATAAGATTACGAAAAAGAGAAATAAATTAAATGCCTCCATGCGATTACTGTTGGTGACCACTTTCGTGAAGAGCCGCTGCAAGAAAGTTCTCCTGAATCTCCACATTATGACATTTCCATCCTCCACTGTGACTAGTTTGATCTTTGGCAGAAATGAGGAGAAATAGATTTCTAATCATGATCGGTTATGAATCGTGGCTGTGTTGTTAGTCACAGTGTAGCGCAGCCACATAATGGGGTTGTTGATACATGTAGATGGTAAATAAATATAAAACCACCGGGCCTTATCAACAACCTCGATATGGTTATTTTGTCTCAAAAAAGTTTTGGTTCTGGGGTTAAGCTCTTGTGAGCATGCGCACTTGCAGCGTGAGGAAACCCCGATCCCGTGACGGGTCACGAGGGCCGGCATAAAAGCGGAACCGGCGAAGGACTCGGTATGGAGAGATGAGGAGATACTGTGCAGTTGTTACAAAGAGAGCAAGATTGTTTGCCAAAGGATTATTTTTCTCTAGTGGATTAATCTTTCTGGACACCTACAATACCCCTCTCGTTCCATTTACTCGTGCTCCCGGATTGGTCATCTTATTCAGGTTGAGACCGAGCCATCTCTCTCCGCCACCATCACACACACACACAAACAATAACACAGACGCTGGACTTTCATACATGCACACACATTTTCACTTTCTTTATTTTTGTGTATATTTTGTAAATATTTTGTATATATTGGTTTCTTCGGTGCTCTTTGTTTCTTTTTAACTTAATACACTTTGGGTTTGTTTTGGAATTGTTGTTGTGTCGCGTCTTTACTTGTTCCGCGAAGCTCATATCACACCAGAAGTAAATATTATCTATTATTTAGATTCGAGACCCCGTAGCAGTGTGATTAGCTTAATTTATATAGCTGAGCGTTACAACAGTAGTTCATTTAGCTTCTGTTTGTCCCTTGTCTTTCTCAGATGCAGAAATAGGCTCAGCTCTAAGTTGCTAATCAGGCTGGAGATTCCTGCTGCTCTGTTTACTGCTACAGACTCGTCTGTCACAATTGCCTCATCTTTGGACAAACTTTTACATAGTCAAAACAGAATCACAATTTACATTACATTTTCATTTACTATTTTAGAAGCGTTCATAGATTAATAATGCTAATGCTACATTTTAATACATTTCCTTTAACATCTTATCAAATAAAATAATTTAAAAAATAAATATATGGATGCAAAAAAGTAACGAAAACATATAGATAATACACCATCAATATAAATTATACCACAATGATAATCTTTGTTAAATTATTGGAATACCTTTGTGAGGAAATGAGTCTTACAGAACGGAACACAAGACAGCAGCAAAGCTCGCAGCACAGACTGAAAGATCAAGCATGACTTAAAGCAAGTTCATTTGGTCCCCTTCACCTGGAGAACGTGAACACACTTAAAAACATTTACCACACTCATTTATTAGCAAACTATCTCTCTGTATCTCACATTATTTTTCTCTGCTTCTGCCCCGGATAACTGGTCCACCTGACTGGTCATTTGACTTCCTTCTGCCATTACAGTGGAACCTCGGATCTCGGGTAATGCAGTTTGCAAGTCTTCCGCAAGATGGGCAAAGATTTTTAATAAATTTTGACTTGAAAAACGAGTAAGTCTTGGTTTACGATTGCCGAGTATCATGTATCACGCATGCGCTTCTTGTTTTGACACCGAGTTTCACGTGATCACAACTGAGCCAGTGATTTTTCTCTCTCTTGTGCTGCGGAATTGTGGGTAATCATCTCCCCTGCTGGGTCTTAGTGCTCGTCTCTTACTGGTATAATCAACATCAGTGTGTCCGTGTACTGTACTTTACTATAACACTGTGACCACTGGTGTGTGCGTAAAACATATTTTATTTTGTGTCTGTATGTGTGTTTGTACAGCACGCATGTATTATAACACGTGTGCGCGCGCATGGAAAGCAAAAGCAAGTCTCATTGGAGAGATTAAAGATCCATTTTCTCTGTATCAACCTGCACTTTGTGTCTGTGCCCACCCCCTTCTTTTTAAAGGTAAGGTGCAGGTTAATTTGTTTTATTTTTACTTTACAGCAGTAATTCCACTAGCGTGTCAGTCACTCAATCAAGTGTCATTAGAGAGATTTCTTGTTCATTTTTCTGATAAAAAAGTGTTTCCGTTGTGTGCGCACGTGTGTGTGAAGAGAGTGGAGGAATGGTAATTGTGTAAGACAAGAAGAGAGAGAGGGGAGGGGCTTCTTACTTTAGCTTCACATACACAAACACACACACATTTGTTTTCATTACTTTTAATGTATTTATTGTTTTGGGATGTGGAATGAATAACTTGAGTTTCCATTATTTCTTATGGGAAAATTTGATTTGGTTTACGAGTGTTCTGAAATATGAGCCCGCTTCCAGAACGAATTATGTTCGTAATCCAAGGTTCATTTACGGATTTTGCAGGGTGTTCCCAATAGAGGAATTTTGCCAAGGGTAGGGATGGGTTGCTCGACACCCAGTTTCCATACCCGCTGTCCATTTATTCTAATGTTATAATTATATCCATAATTGTCATGCCTATGTTTTTGACGTGGTGTATTATTGTTAAAAAATTCTAATGAAAAAACAATGACATTTGATGTGAGAAAACAAAGTCTTTATTGCCATTATATTGTTCAAAACTAAAAATGGGGGGGGGGGGATGGTGCGCACACACACACACACACACACCATCTTGCTAATTACATATGTTAATTAAATATACAAATAAAACCTTGCAATGAACAAAACACTTGAATGTCACAGCTGGTGTAGGGATTCTTTTGGACCACCAGATGGCGAAGTAGAGCACTGTGTCAAAAAGCTTCGACGCATCAACGCAGTTTGCTGTAAAAGCTTCACAGCTTCGAAAGCTTCGTTTGGCACATCCCTAGTCAAGGGAAGATCTCTTATGCAACATTCTCTGCACAGGGAGTAGGGAGCACACTTTAAAGTAGACTGTGGAATGGAACACAGACTGTGTGATCTGTAAGAATCAGAATATTTTACCCCTATGTATTTGTAACTGCCCCATGAGGTTGTCATCTTCCTATTGTTGAATGTTAGAACAGTGTTTTTCGCCAGTTATTTTTGGTTGAAATCATGAGGCCACCAGTGAGCACATTATACTATATGTAGAGTGCAAAAACCTTATGGCCAGAAACTATTCTATATAAATTTGTCATCTGTATTTTGTCATGTAAAAAAACAAAACAAAAATCATATGATTGTACAGTATGTAATAACAAAAATACTTGGATATTATAAATTGTGAATAGGTCAGTATACAGTATGTTTACCTAATAAAAAAGAGGATCACATATCTTTAAAAAGTGTGGTCATCAGAAGAAGAAAGAGAATCTTGATCATTGCCACTAAACACAAACACAGAACCTTTATGAACTAAAAATGTCATATAACAAACCTGCATTCTCATAGGGGAAAGTGGTTAAAGATTTTCATGTTTTTCATATTTCAGGACTAATGATGGAGTTAGAGGAATCCATAACAGAACATGGATAAAGCTACAGGAACAAAACACTAATCTAATGAATGAACTGCACACTTTAGGGAAAATTAATGTCTAACCTTTCTATTAGATAGAAATAATTTGTAGAGTCACATCTGTGATACCAATCTTCTCGTTTCTTAGGTGCAGAGTAAAATTAAACTCTTAACCATCTCTCCTTTCCAACTAACAAACAGAAGAAACACAGAAGTAGAGAGAAGAGATTCTTGACACCAGAGGAGAGATTCTTGTTTGAAGCAGCCCAAACCAGAGATATCTATTGACTTTCAGTCCCTTTGCTTATACTCACCTCTCTCATGAAACATATGAAACAAAATGAAACTACACATGAAATATATATGTAACCATTCCAATAGTAACTAGGAACTTGGTATGTAATTAAATTAGACATTTAAACAAACAGGTGACTTCTCTTGTACACTCACATGTTTCCATGACCACTCCTGGTTTCTCTGTGTTTGTACCACAGATCTTGGGTCTAAAAAACTATTTAATTCCACACTCACTTACACTAGGGACTTACACTTAGGAGAGTCCAAGTTGCAAGGAAGATCAGATTTCAGCTTGTACAAGATTGGTTAACAATCATGTCAAATCACCTCATAAGGTTTTTTCTTTTTATATTTTCACTTTGAATAAATAAACTTATGACATGAATACACATGAAAATCAAACCATTGTAGTCAGGTCAGGGTGTTTTAAATATAAAGCTGTGTGCCCCTGCATAATGGACTCTTCTGAACTCAAGTGTCTAGGGGGAGTGAGTACGCACTGCATTAGGTCAGCATGAGGGAGCGGTTGAAGAGCGTATACGCAGTTTTGAGCTCAAACTTGGGTAAAAAATACTTAATCATATATCATAATATATAATCACTATAGAATATTTTAGTGTGAAATTGTGTAGAAATAGTTAGAATTAAGGGAGAGTGACTACATTTTGAGAATGGGATAAATTTTACCACCTGAAAAAAATTTTCTCAGCTAAAAGAAACAGTTTTGTGATCATGTAACGACTTGTCGAGTTCTTAATCTCCTGCAAATTTTTTCCATAGGAAGTTTGAACAGAGCTCACTCTGTGGTTTACATTTCTCATAGTAAGTAATAAAATGAAAAATGAAGTTTGAATAATGATAAATCCTTAAATCCTATTTGGTTTCATTTACCAAAATCCCAATATGCTGTAATTTTATATAAGAACAGTTGAGAAATTAATTTTTTATAAGAGTCAGATAATGAAAAAAATAAAAAAATAAAATAATAATAATAATAATAATAATAATAGACATTGCACAAATGATCATATATATATATATATATATATATATATATATATATATATATATATATTATTTTTTAAATTTATTTTAAATTTATTTATTTTTTTGTATATATTTTTATATGGTCATGAGAACATTTCACTGGTGTTGTTTCCATGACTTCTGTTTTTTTTTTTCTTTCTGTGTTTGTACAACTGGTCCAAGATCTTATCATCTTTAACCCTAAGAATCTCTACCCAATTTAACCCCATTCTTACTTAGTGGGGTTACCCCTAGACACCCCTAGGCACTTCCACTTAGGAGAACAATAAGAATTGCAGGGGGAGGTCAAATTTCACCTTCTTCACCATTATTTAATATTTATATGATTTCATAAAAGATTTTCCCTTTCTTTGTTCCCCTTCTTTGGATAAACATGCATAATCCATAAATAAATGTAAGTTATTTTGTCATCATTATTTTGAGTAGAAAGTCAGTGTTAAGAAAGAACTGCTATAATGAACTGCTCTCCCGTATAATGACCTCTTCCGAGTCAAAGTGCCTAGGGGAAGTAAGTAAGAAATGCATTGGGAGGGATCCAGGTTTCAATCAGGAAATGTGAGTGGTATTGGCTAAAGACACTATAAGCAGGTCTACAGGCTGAACTTAAAGTGAAAAGCAGGTTATTTTGTTAGCAAAATGACTATTAATTACTATTAACAAGCTTTACATATTTACTGACTAAATCATTCCAGAAGAATTTTTTTTTCCACATTTAGTTTGCATTTGTTTTGTGCTGGTACTTTTCCATAGGAAATCTGAATACAGCCCACTTTGGGGTTTCGATTTCTCATAGCAAATTCAACCTTTAGCTTACCTCTCCAATACACTTCTACTTGGGAACAGCCATGTTGTAGGGTGACCAAACTACAGCTTGTGTTAAAAAAGAATGTTATTGTCACCCACAAATTTTCTCTTTTTATATGCAATACAATTGGAAGTCTTTAAAAAGCTAATTATACTATTAGATACTGTAGGTGAAGCACAGTTGCTTTAAACTATTTAGATATGGCAGCTGTGATCCCTGTATGATGGGCTCTTCCAAGTTGAAGTGCCTAGGGAAGGAGAATAAGAACTAAATTGAGAGAGTGCCTAGTTTTTGACAGGAAGTGAAAAACGCTTACAAACTCACAAGGCTCACCCTCTGCTTAGGTTTATTATAGTTTTAATTATGAACTGGCTTTTTAAAATGAGCTCCTCACTTGATAAAGGCAATAGTTTTAGAAGTTTTAATGTTAATGCAATGTATATTTAGACAGCTTTAGGTCAACTGATGGTTTACTGAAAAGTCTAACGTTTATTCTTTTCTGTTTGTTTAGTACATAGATCAATGCATATATAAAGATATTGTTTTTATATAAAAATTTAAATATGTTTTTTTTTTCTTTACATCTAATAACTGGAGGGGGGGGGCAGTTGAAATAGTTAACTCAGAGTCATGTTAATGAAACCAATTAATGGAAACAATCATAATGATGCATTATGACGCTAGAAATAGCCTTCACAGGATTGATTACATTATGGCCATAAAGGAATGCATGTCTTCAGCAACAGTATTCAGGTGGGCTGTAGAATGTAGAATGTGTAAGTGGTATCAAGAGGCAGTATGTACCAAGATAATGTTCACCACACCATTACGTCACCACCACCAGAGAGTAATGTTGACACAAGGAAGGTTAGGTCCATAGGTTTACGCTGCTGTTAATTCTGGCTGTAAAACCGGAGCCAGACACTTTCGGTTGTCTGGAGCAGAAACTGATGTCATCTTCTGCTGTTGTAGCACAGCTCCTTGAAGATTCAAGATGTTGTGCAATCTGAACTTTTCTGTTCACTACAAGTGTAAAGAGCGATTATTAAGTTACTGTAGACTTCCTGTCAGCTCAAAACTCATCAGTGTCATCCTGTCAGTCTCTATCTCATCTAGATGTTTCCCTTTGCAGAACAACTCACTGGATGGGTTTCGTGTTTCACACCATTCTTTGTAAACTAGAGACTTCTGTTAGTATGACTCCCAGAGCAAAAACAAACCATCAACAACAACTTCGTCACTCAGATCACTTTCTGATGTTTGATGTGAACATTAAGTAAAACTCTTGATCTGTACTGTATCTGCAGGATTTTATGCATGACTGCACTGCTGTCAGATAATTGTATTATTGAATTTAAATTGGAATGTTACAGTATTTAAAGACATTGTATAGAATTGTGTGCTTCCAAATTTACCAGTGAGATGGTGAGGTGTCCAAATATTTTTGCCAAATAAATTATATAAAAATATTAAGAAAATAAAGTCCATAGAATTTGAGTCCATTGAGAAACTTTTCTTTTTCAACTGTCGGTAAAATAATTTCAATAATGTAATAAGACACCACTAACTTAAAAAAAAAAACACCATATAAATTAATCAAATTAATCGAATTTCACATTTATGACAGCAAGTTCTATTCATATGAAAAATATTCAGTGCCATTTTTTTTTTTGTTTTAACTTCATGAATGGATGAGAGAGATGGAGGCATCCACATCCTCGAGTCCAAATCCTGCAAAAAGTGGTTCAATAAACACTGTGCGAAATGTGTGTATGAGTGTCAGAGTCTGTGTTTCTGAAGAGATGGCGTAAAAGGAGAGAATTCCAGCTGGGCAGTCGACATACACTCCTACTCTGTTACACTTGAGAGGTGGTCTGCCAATGATCTTGTTATTGTGCACTGCTGAGCACCAGTAATTATACTTGGGCAAATCCAGGCTCCAGGACTTTTTGGAATGTCCGAACACACAGTCATTCCTGCGTCCCTTCTTGCTGATCGATTTGTACGCCACAGCGATGGAGACCCCCTGATGCCACTCAACCTCCCAGTAACAACGTCCAGACAGACTCTCTCTACACAGCACCTGGGTTGCGTACTCAAATCTCTGTCTGGAGTCTTGACATGGCTGATCTTCTGTCATGAGCGTCATCCTGGTGTTATCAGGGGACAGCGAGAGGCGTGTGTGGGCTGTGTTCGGGTCCAGTGTCAGCTTGCAGGCATCTGTACATGAAAATGTTTTCTCGAGATTATATCCTGTATATGATCCATATACTTTTCACAATATTTCAGATTTTACAGCAAAAGTCAAAATTAGGACCCCAGAAGTACCAACAGTACTGCACGACAATCCTTTGTCAATATTTCTTACTCATATCAGCAGGATGATATGGATTTTTGATATGTTTGTGTGGTGTGTGTAGAACAAAAAAAAAAAATAAAAAAAAAAAAACTTACACTTCTTGAGTCCTGGTGCTTTTCTCAGCTCTCCTCTTTGGTCCATTCTAGAAGTACAGAAAAATAAAAATCATGGGAATGCACAGACAGTCTGCTGGAACAGTAGTTGCAGTTGCATGGCCAGATGTGGCCTGTCCCTTCGTTACAGCTTGGAAAATATTATAATAGCTGCCACTAGAATACCACCCAAAACAGCCCCCTTTACCACCACATTCTAACGTAACGTGGTTTAGGGAGTGAGGAAGAGCCTGGAGCCTGTACTTAGCAATAGGACAGTTGATTAGCATAGAGAGCTCATAATTTACTTGTGTAGGTATTTCCACACAGTATCTTTATTCTGACAACATAAAACATCGTCCACACAAGTCCAGTATGGACGACACCACATTCGCCATGTCATACAAGACTGGAATATAGAATACAATAATCAATCCCTTTACTGTTCCTTAAGAAGGAACTTGTTTTGCGTGGTGGTTGAAAGGGCTTTTGACTGTTACAAAAATGCATAAGAATGTATTCAGTATCAAATACAAGTGACACGCGGTGGAGGAGGACGAAGTGAATCCAAGAGCAGATAAAGATTGCAATGTTCAACGGGAGCGTGGTCGGAATGCGAAAGCAATGGTCACACATGGGGCAATCAGTCAGTGTAGCGTCGAAGCCAAATCGCCAAACGAGAGCCGTAGTCAAAAAGTGGAAGCGTTAGAGCAGTAACCGAAAAATCAATCAGCGAAAAATCGTGGACAAAACAAGGAAGCACAAGTTCAAAGCCGGGAAATTAAACAATCCAAATCAAGAGGCAAGAGACGAGAAAACAAAACGATCTCGGCGACATGAAGGCAATGAAACAAAACGTGAGTGAATCTAAGCAATTATACTCAATAATCCAGCGATG
Organism: Clarias macrocephalus; assembly: GCA_011419295.1. Taxonomy (NCBI): domain Eukaryota; kingdom Metazoa; phylum Chordata; class Actinopteri; order Siluriformes; family Clariidae; genus Clarias; species Clarias macrocephalus. Next base: position 95,948 of record JAAGKR010001503.1, on the reverse strand, counting down.
TAAGCAGCGCATGCTTAAATCCTGGAGTAATCAGTGGAGGATTCGACACAGGTGTGCAGATGGAGAGGAAACAGGGGCGTGGAAATGGACACATGACAAGCCAGAAAAACCAAAAGTGACAGCGTGGGGGAAAAAAAAAAAACAGACAGGCAGGAAGCGAGTCATGACACACAAGAGCTGAAACAGAAAAACCTCAGTATCTAGAACCCACATCACAGATGAAATTAATACCAACAATAGACTTTTTCTTTTTTTAGATGTCGAGGAGAGGATTCAGGAAATGATGTCGATGATTTGGCCTAGTCTAGCGCAGGTCAGAACAATAGAGTTCTCTTACTTAATAGTCTCCAGTTTACAGCCTGAACTCGACTTCATTGATAAAAGTTGTTTCCATTCTGAATCACTTCCTAGATGATTGTAGCTCAAGTCCAGCTCTGTGAGGTGTGTAGGGTTTGACTCCAAAGCTGAGGTGAGTGAAGAGCAGCTTCTTGCGGTGAGACAACAGCCAGACAGTCTAGAGATAGGAATAATGAGAAAAAAGCTCTCTCAGGAAAACATTTACTCTCCAGGTCAATTGGTCACATCTCCACAAACTGAAAGCATCAGGCTTATATAGTGCATCTAATTTGCAAATTGTAATGGGTCCAGCAAATCAAACTGAATGAATGATTTCAATCTGTGCCATTTTTTGACAAGTCACTTACCTCAGTATTTCCAGAACACATCCTGAACTCCATCCGGTAGACAGTGTTTTCACACCAGAGTCCAGCAGGTCGTTATCACTTAGGTCCAGCTCTCTCAGGGATGAGTTGGATTTATGCAGAAACAAATGGATGTATGTACAAGACTGCTCAGTGAGTTTACAGTCTGAGAGTCTGTAATAAAATGTAAAACAAGCGAGAATATTTCAGTAAATTATACTGTATGTCCAAAAAACACCAAGATATTTCCTGCTTGGTACCCTTATGAAAGACATGAGCTCCATCAAACAAATCAGTTTTTGTCTGAAACCTTCAGGCCGTGTGTGTGTGTGTAGTGTGTTTATGGCAAAGGTTCCACAACATCCTTTTTATTCAACACTTACTTCAGTATGTTCAGTTTACATTTTGAACTTCTCAGTCCATCAGACAGCAGCTTCATTCCGGCGTCTCCCAGGTCATTGCAACTCAGATCCAGTTCTCTCAAACTCGACTTTGCTATAGCTGTGGCAATGTATTGACAGGATTCTACAGTGAGCTTAATATCTGAGATCCTGTTAAATGAGAAACGGGAGAGAACATTTAGAAAAAAAGATAGTCATGAAAGCTTCACTAAAATAAAGACTCTTCATACACTGTTTTTCATACACCGGCAAAAAACAAACAAACAACAACAAAAATAACACCTTTAGCATTGATTAGTTGCAATGTGGCCAGTTCATGTGTGAAGATTATAAATCATGCTCCTAAGACCACATGTTGTCCGTGCCATCGGGAAGAAAAACTCCAGAGATGTGATAACCTGGTGATTCAGTACATTCAGGTTGTCAGCTGACTTCATTTTATTGCTGAGTCTCGACCTGAGCAACTGAAGCAACCCCAGGTCATAACACTGTCTCCAGGGGCTTGTGCAGTGGACACTATGCATGATGGGTGCGTCGCTTCATGGAGTCCCTGACGCGACATTCGCTCTGGATTACGGTCAATCTGGATTCGTCTGACCACATGACCTTTTTCCATTGCTCCAAAGTTCTAGCGTTATGCTCCATACCAAACTGAAGCCTTCACCAAGGGTTTAAGTAATCTCTAATCTCACTGATTTATGATTTTTCTTTAACCACATTTTCTCCCATAAGTCGAGGGTTCAGCACTATCCTGCCCGTTTTGAAAATGTGATTGACGGTTCTTAATCCAATTCCTGCAATCTACCAAGTTGTTTTCTTTGCATGATTCAAACCCATAATTTGACCCTTCTCAAACAGCAACTGTTTTTTTTAGTCAGGCAATTGACATACTGTAGATGTTTATATATGTATAGATATGTACTACAGAATAAAAGAAAAAAAAAAAGAAAAACAAAAAAACAACTTACAGTATCACACAGATCACAGACTATGAAATGACCTAGTGGTCTCTCAAGCTGATCCCTCTTGCAGGTGGTTAAATTAAACTACCGATGTTAAAGCAGCGGTCACAAATACCCATACGAACGGCTACGAACACTGTACGAACAATTTTTCGAGCATTTCCTAAGGTCTTCATAAGGGAGTCCAGCGTTCGTAGCCTGGTCGTATGTTCACGGCCAATCAAGTCGATGGTCTTGTTGTCCAATATTTTGACTGAACGTGGCATGAAATCCACGCTTTATAGATCCACCTTAGGAGTGCAATCTAAGGAACAATCTAACAACAATGTACAATATCCGTGGATCATTTAGATTCAGAAGACATTTCCAGAAGCCCATATTTCTATGGTGGCTGTTGGTATGTGCTGCAAGGACGCATCAAGTTATTCATACGAGTATCTTACGGCGTTCCTATAAACACCATATGAACCGTTATTTGTACAGCATTCATACAAACGCAGCACAGCGTTCATAGAGCGGTTTTAAGGCAAAAGTAAGGCGTTCACAAGGTGGAAGTAAGCTCAATAAAATTTTATTTGCATAGTGCCTTTAACTATTGTGTTGGTCACAAAGCAGCTTTACATGATCAAAAATAAATTATGGAAGTTTGTATGAAATGTGAATGCATATGGATCATGATTGTTCCTGACGGAGACAGTCGCAAGGAAAAACTCCCCGAGATGGTAATAGGAAGTAACCTTAGGGGGCGTTGAAAAGCTGCATGTGCGCCGTACCATTCCACATTTTCTGCACAGAGTTTTCAAGAGGTAACGCCTCATTTCTTCACTATTTCTGTATTGTTACACCTGGATATTTCCACATATCTTGCAGGTAAGGTTCTACGTTTTCTAATCTGCAATATTTGCAAAAATCATCATGTGATCTCTCGTGCCCTGCCTGCTGCAGCCGAACAAAAGCAGCAGCTACAACTGCTAAATCTTCTTTTTCATCTTGCAGCTGCAACTGCAGAAGGTCTAACAATAGTCTTCTCTGCATTTTTACCGTATCGAAAATTAATAATATTTAAAATTTTCTAGCAACAGAGAGAGAGTTAGCAGCCGCCACTTTATATACCCCGAATGTCTACGAACTGCAGAATTTATAGGAACAGGGAGATTCATCGTTCGTAAGAATATTTGTGATCAAGATTTTATTACTTTCGCTTTGATACCCCTACAAAATTGTTTATTAAATTACCATTTATTTTTGTCAAATGGTTTTAGTAAATGTAACCTAAAGCTGAGCCAGACATTACTGATCCGCCATTGCCAGCTATATTTAACAAAACTCAAAACTTAGAAATTCCCAATTCAATTATGGGTTGTGAAATCAAAAATTGACTCGGAGTACAAACACCCTATTTATTCGTTTTCTTGGCAGTTCTTAGGAAGGAGTGTCATGTTCTAGACTGATGACATGGAGGTTGATGTTCATTTTTATAGCATATTATTTAAAAAGAAAAAAAAAAAGATAAAATAATAAAAACAAATTAAGGACCTAATTCAACACAATGTGAGGTTTGGATATAAAAAGAATATTAATTCTTAAGTAAGATGAATGTCAATTAGATTCCACAGTGGAACAAGGTCAGGAGCAGGCAAGGTGAAGCACGAGAAAGGCAGATGAGCAAGAAACCAGAATTTCCATTTGATGATTGTTTTAAAAAGTTTTGTGAAACATGAAAAGTAATACAAGTCTGAGACTAACCTTAATGTGTCCAGTTTACAGTTTTGGTTCTTCAGTCCAATACACAGCTGATTTATTCCCTTTTGCAGGACATTGTGGCTTAGGTCCAGCTTTCTCAGAGACGACTTTAATGTTAGAGCTGAAGCAACAACTTCACATGAAAGTGTGGTCAGCTTACAGTTGGAGAGACTGTAAATGTGAGACAAAATATGCTCAGGATATTTTACTAATTATGATTGCCATTATTTGTTAATTGTGCAAAAACTGTGCACTAAAAGTTATACCGATTTAAAGCAAAAACTCTGCAGTAATCTTAGTGTATTATTAAATTATTATAGTGTATTATTAAATACAGTAATTAAGTTAAAAACAAAGATCATTTTCAAAACTGCCTGCAAAACAATAACAAACATACAAACCCAAAACAATTTTACAAATCTATGTTTGAAGTTGTAAACAGCAGGTTCCAGCTAGAGCTAGTGTCCAGCACAGTTTGTAATTCACCCACTTAAACACACTCACTAAACCCAATTAACAAATGAGTTTAATCAATGCGTTGCTGTGTTTAATCAGAAAAATCACCAAACTTTCCTGGACACTGGCCCTTCAGCAATGGTCATAAACACACCTTCTCTAGATGAATACATTTTTATCATGGTGAAAAATACTTTAATGGTCACATCTACTTTAAATACAACTAAAGTATACTTAATAACTGCTTGATACTGGTTAGGGTGGTGGGAGCATTACAATCTTTCCCAGGAACATTAGGTGTGAGATGGAGAGACTACTGTAGGTCTATTCAACTTCTGGCTGGAAAAATCCTACATAGGAAAATACCTAAGTATCTGTAATTTACAATTTATACTCTTCAGGCCTTCGTAGAGCAGTTTCAGTCCCTCATCCTGTAGATCATTGTTGCTCAGGTCCAGCTCTATCAGGGGTGAATTTGCTGACTGTAAGGCTGATGCAATATTTTCACAGGATTTCTCGCTAAGGTTACAGTCTGCCAGGCTACAGCAAGCGAAATAAAAAAAAAACATATAATAAAGAATTGGTTAATGCATTTAAAAGCCTGATCAACACATGTCCATGACTGAACATTTAAATACAAGAACACAAATTAAATAAAGTGCTTTACAGATATTAACAGATATAATATACTCACACTGCCTTTTTGCAGTTCCTTAAAGCTGGGATGAGTCTTCTACGTCCCTCTTCTGTTGTATTGTATTTTTTCAGATCCAATTCATCCATCACCTCCTCTGACACTTGAAACATGTTAGCCATTGCAGAACACTGTGCAAGAGTGAGCTTTTTGGATTTATTTTTTGACTTAAGATAAGTCTGAATTTCTTGCTGAAGTGTGTCATCCTTCATTTCTATTAAACAGTGTGAAAGGTTCAACCATCGCTCAGGGTTGATGTTCTTTTTTTGTCCACGCTTCAGAGTCTGTTTTATTTTCTCGATGCTCTCAGCGCTGCTCTTGGATTGGGGCAGTACACCCTGCAGGAGTCTCTGGTTGGATTCCAATGACATGCCGTGAAGAAAACGGAGGAAAAGATCAAGATGGCCATTCTTGCTCTTCAAGGCTTCATCCACTGCATGCTTCATTAGGACATGCAAAGGTATTTCTGAAGTCTTGGCCTTGGTCTTTGGCAGAAACATCTTCACTTCCTCGATGCTCTTGCTTAAGTAACAATAGAACACATGGAGAGCAGCAAAAAATTCTTGAAAGCTCAAGTGCACAAAGCAGTAGACTTTTTTACGATAAAAAGCGGATTCCATTTTAAAGATTTCAGTGCAAAGTCCAGAGTATAAAAATGATTCTTGGACATCGATTCCACACTCGGTCAGGTCTGTTTCATAGAAAAGGACGTTGCCTTTTTGCAGCTGTTTGAATGCAAACTCAGCAAGTTTCAGGATCATCTTTTTGTTGGACTCGAGCAGTGACTGTGAATCCATTTCGACTCTCTCATCAAACTTTTCATTTTTCCTGTTCATCTGAACAAGTAAAAAGTGAGAGTACATTTCAGTCAGAGTTGTGGGGATTTCTTCTTTGCACTTGCGGGTAAGCCAAGGCTGAAGAGCAGTAACCGAAATCCAACAAAAGACCGGAATGTGGCACATGATGTAAAGACTCCTTGCTGTTCGAATGTGTGAGATGATTCGGTTGGCTTGGTCCTCAGAAACTCTCTTTCTAAAGTACTCCTCCTTTTGGGAGTCACTGAATCCCTGAATTTCTGTCACAAGGTCAATGTGCTGGGATGGTATCTGATTGGCTGCTGCTGGTCGAGACGTTATCCATATAAGAGCAGAAGGTAATAAATTTCTGTTGATGATATTTATAATTAAAGCTTCCACAGTGGATTTGGCGTGAACATCATTGACATCAGGAGCTTGTCTAAAGCTCATTTCAATTCTGCTCTCCTCTAGGCCATCAAATATGAATAAGATTTTCTTGTCGACATACTTGTCTGAGCGACAGACTTTAAGTTCGGGATGAAAGTGAACCAAGAGCTCATGAAGACTAAAATCATCAACAGTCTTAGACTTAATCAGGTTCAGCTGACGAAACGGAAGTACAAACAGAAACATTATGTCCTGATTGGCTTTATTCTCAGCCCAGTCAAGGATGAATTTCTGCACAGAGACGGTTTTTCCAATGCCAGCGACACCCTTCGTAAGAACCGTTTTGATTTCTTCTTCGTTCGGACCAAAGATGTCATTGCAGTTGATTTTGGTCTCGTATGAAAATTGTGAATTGTCATTCATCAAAATCTCATGCTCATTACCACGAGCTTCACTCTCTCCTTTAGTAATGATAAGATCTGTGTATATGCCATTGAGTGGAATCTGTTTCTTATCTTTAGCAGTCTCTTCAATTATGGTATGATATTTCTTTTTCAGCCAGTTTTTGTGTTTTGTCATGATACTGTGAAGATCTTGCTCTATTCCTAAATGAAAAAAAGGGTTCAACGGATGTTAATATATCGACTGTTAAACATCTTAGTGGAACCTTGGCATACTAATTTAATTCATTCTGGAGGCGAGATCTGAAGGTGACAATTCGTATTGCAATACAAATTTTCCCATAAGAAATTATGTAAATTCAGATACCCTGTTCCAGCCACCTAAAATATTACCAATATTTTCCATTTATAGCACGATAATCATATTTTTGCATAGAAAAAAAAAGAAAGTAAAATATGAAATAAAAAGACATTAAACCTCACGTATCATTCCTATTGGCAAAATGCCTGAATAATCACAGCTTTTGAATGCATGCTGAATGCAATGTTCGTATAATGGGTTGAAAAAAAAAATTGTAAAATTTGTAAACTTGGCTTTACACTGACGCAAAAAGTTTCGAACAGTTCCCAAATGTATGTGCAACTTAGCCAGTGTTCAGTTCATTTGTTTATATGCCAAAAAATGCTTAATATTTCTTGCAAAATTTCAAGTGGGCGAAAATTTGTAAGGGCTTTATTATCATTCACCATCATGCATGAGTGAGTATTTAAACTTCCCCTGATTGTGCAAACAGTCCTACCTTTTTAACATGCATGTAAAAAAAAAACTGCTATAATTGGAATTCGTTTTTATGTGTCTCTACTGTAACTGGACCCAGTGAGGACATGTTTTGGAGATACAATTATAATAGGGGAATCTGCTAAATGCTAAACAGGTTCACTGGTGTTAAAGCATCCTTACCTTTGTCTGGTGTTTTTTTCAGTTTGTCAGGTAGACACGTCTGCCTCAATGAACTGGCCAGTTTCTGCTCCTTTACAGGCACAGTGTTTGGATCAGGCATTTTCCTTTTTTGTTCCATTCGCTTTTCTATTTTACTTACGAGATAATTATTGCTCATATTTTTCAAAATACTTATAGTGACCAGAAAAGCATTGTGCTCCCCATATTTTATTATCATTTCATCAACCACTTTCTCTCTTGACTTTTTGTCCATCTTGCCCCTTGGAATACCTTCGAAACCATTTGGTGGACCATGGACAAGATAAAACATAAATCTTTCCAAATCGTCCTCTGTTAATTCATCCAGGGCATCAACAAGAATGACGGGTGATGTGGACATGCTGTGGAATGCTGAAAAAAAATTAGTTGTTGAAGTTTTATTAAAGAAGCACAACATATATACACACAATGTACTCAACAGAGAGACATGAGAGAGCATGTGATGACATGAAATGAAAACACTGGTTTCTTATGAGGCTGCACCATATGAACTGCGGGTTTATTAATGACATGCAAACAAGCAAAGTGTAAGATTTGTGCTGAGAAAAATAGATAAACAGATCTACTCTGATACCCTCTTCTATTTGGCCAATAACAACATATATGTATGAATGTTATTCATTGATTTTAGCTCTGCTTTTAATACTATCATACCCACTATGTCGATCACCAAAGCTCTAGGGCCTGGATGTCCTTACACTTGGGGGGAGGGGTAGCTCAATAGATTGATTGAAGGCTGTGGGTTACTGATCAGAAGGCTGGGGGTTTAAGCCCCAGCACCTCCAGGCATTCCGCTGTCGAGCCCTTGAGCAAGACCCTTAACCTTAACGCTGTATCCTGGCTGATCCTGCAATCCGTCCCCAGCTTTCATTCCTATTTTTACATTTTCAGCTGGATTCTGGACTTCATAACTGACAGGTCTTAGTCTGTCTTCTACGCTTTTGTTGTACATAAATTGTAATGGCTAGAGGACTGGGTCAGAGCAACTCCAGCTCTTATGGGATGTTCCCAGTCCGCAGTGTCAGGACATAACAAAAGAAATCCAAGGAAGGAAAACCAGTGAACCGGCGACAGGGTCATGGATGTCCAAGGCTCACTGATGCGCATAGAGAGCGTAAGCTGGCCTGCGTAGTCCGATCCAATAGAAGCAGTAGCGTAGATCAAATTGCGAAAAGTTTAATGCTGCTTGTGACAGAAAGGTGTCAGACCACAGTGCATCACTGTTATTGTGGCCAAACTCGATATTAGGCTGGTGGTCATAATGTTATGGCTGAGCTCGTCTTTATATATAGACACATAATTGGCACTGAGGTACTGTATATACACTACTATTTCCACTTCTGGTACATGTTAAACTGTATGTGCTGAGTATCTGTAACATGCAGTGACAATACTGTATAGGTGTACCTACCTCCAATCATAATTTTAGTCATGAAGCGTGTTCAGCTTTCTTTACAGTAATAATTAGATTAGTCTCCTTAAAATTTTTTTTTATTATATATATATATATATGGCACAGTGTTAAAAATATTTTAAAACCGATTACGCCACCCTGAGGTTAACCGGGGAAATAACCCAATTAAGACACAGGTTTGTAGGCCAAGTAACCCAGAGAGACTTGTGGACAATGTACAAAACTTGATTTTTAATTCACAATAAAACAATTAAAAAGCTCATTAGCATACAATGCTAAATTTAGATCAACCGGGCACTTTGTATCCTAACACAAAACAAAAATCAAATAACACAAGAAATCACACAAATTACAGGCACAAACTTCACAATGGCTGGGACAGGCTAGATGAAGTACCGGTAGTACGGGTGCACTCGTGCATCACACACACACACACATCCGCGCGCACACACACACGCGCTCACACAAGGTGAACCGTGAATCCAGTCAGCACTGCACTCCACACTGCTATAATAACACCAGTGCTCCAGCTAAGTAGCTAACATCCTCAATAACAATCACACACACCCACAATATAAAACAAACAAAACTAATGAAAGAGCAAAAGTTCTCTTGACCTCCATACACAAGAAAACATAAAACAGGGAAAAGGCAAAAATAGCAATAAAACCAAAAAAAAAAAAAAAACAACAACCCAGAAATAAGGAGATTTCGAGCTATAAGCTCACTGCAGCAGTCATATCACATTCTGAGTTCTCCAAAAGCGACGTCCCAACACAATATCCGTAAGGATTACAGATGCAGATAGCCGTAGTAGCAGGGCAGCTCCAAGCCAGTGCTACAGTAAGCCATCCGTCATCCCACTCCACAGGCACAATGTAACCGATGACCCGGAGCAGATCCACAAAAAAAGAGAGAGAGAGAGAGAGAGAGAGAGAGAGAAAGCGAAACAACAAAACCGGAAGAGAAAAACAGCAGCGCCGTCCTCCGTCAATGCGGAAAACAGATACTTCCGTCTTTGAACGGTTCACCAGCACCGCCGCATCAGACACCCCGGATGAATCGTTTTATTTCGTTTCACTTACCGATAAACCAATAAGGAGGGCCCATCACATTGCCACGAGAGAGAGAGAGAGACAAAGACAGCAAACACGAACAATAAACGTTATCACTGCTCCGCGCTCTCTCCCTTCCTCTCTCTCTCTAAACAAAAGTAACTTTGTACCGGTTATATGTATTATTAATGCTGCATTAAAACCAGTAAACACTTGACTCTTTAATAAAAATTTAAATAGCCCAAAAGTAAGACTGGGTTAAAGACCTTACCTGTACCTGCGAGAAATGAATTATTACCGTAAATGACTGAACGTCAACATGGCAAACTCGCGCCAAAACTATGGACGTAGAGCTACATTTTCAAAATAAAAGTCACAAAATTTTGAAGACCAAATTTATACACATTTTTTCCCTTAAAACTGGTTTGAAAGCGTCCACGTTTATTGTCATGTGCACATATAATCCTCGCAACATTATAATAGAAGTATTATGAGTGACTTTGGTGCCAAAGTATTAAACGAATATATATACGAATGCACATTTGTTAGGTTTTAGTGACATCTAGTGGTCAAACATCATTGAAGAAATGACACACCATTACAGGGGACTGAAGAAGGATGGGGATGGTGTGCATATGCTGGAAATTATTCAACCCCCATTCAAAATTAGTTTGCAGCTGTTTGGAATAAATCAATAAAAGAGCAATTAAAATAAAGTGTTTTCTTTTAATATATATTTTTTGGATTTTTCCCCAATTTTCTCCCTAATTTAGTCATGTTCCAATTCCTCCCCGTCACTAGGGGGCTCCCACATTAAGGCTACTACTACCACTCAGGTATCAGGTGTCCTCTGAACCACGTGACGCCAGCCGACCGCCTCTTTTCAAACTGCTTGCTCACACACCATTGGGGTGGCGTAACACACTCGGAGGACAGCGCTATCCGCTCCTTCCGCTTGCGTGAGCTTACAGACGCCCCTGATTGGCTGTAAAGCCGTGATTAATCTGGGAGCATTAAGTACCTCTCATCCCTCCCCTCTGAAAGAGCTCGGCCAATCAGCTCTCTCTACACCTCCGGCTGTGAGAGGTTACAGAACTAACAATCTCCAGATGATAAGCAGAGCGCTTTACCACTGCGCCACTCGGAGGCCCATAACAAGTGTTTTCTCCAAATTCCCAATCGTGCTTACACAGTCAGCATGGTTTCGCACGGTGGCTGTAAGTAGGGTCCATTGCGATTCACCATGAGCTTTGGCGTGGTGTTTACGTTTCCAAACTTTTCATGCAAAAATGAAACTTTTTTTTTTGCCAGTTCTTGCGAAGGCTCATGGACCCTGCGAAAGATCGCGGAATGTCAGGCTTTCACTCGCAGTGGCTCGCGGTGCCTAACCCCATGTCTTACTGTGTAGGTGAGATAGAGGTGTTAAATTATTCAACCCCCTGAATAATTTCCCTCATTAGAGCACAGATTAGATGGCTTAGAGTATACTTGATTTATACCACATTAAATACCTGGACCTTCTAGAGATTTGTTGATGGAGATGTTTGACTGCATGCCTTTCACAAACAAGGATAAAGATATAAAAATATAGGAAAAGTATTAAATGTTCCTAGAAGTTCAAAGAAACAGCTCTACACTACCTTTGTAGTGTCAGGAAAAAGGAAGCAATCACTGGCTGCTACAAGATTCCTGAAGAGCCAAGTGTTGATTAAATAAAAATAAAAAAATCAGTTGCAGCACTCAAATCCAAATATCTAACTAAACTACAGACCTTGGCCCACGAGGAATCAGCTCAGATCTCTTAGAAACATTGTCAAAAGCTAATGTCATGTTTTCAGTAGGTCATAATAGCTATAGATGGCTCTACTGAGTAATGAAGATGTTTCTCATCAAGGGGTTGAATAATTTTGATACAGTATTAAAACATTAGAACACCACATTCATTACGATGTGTCGACCTTCATCAGTCAGGCAATGAGTACAAGAAAATAGCCACTCGCCTAATTTTGCCCATATCTACAGTCAGAAAAATCATTAAGAAGTTTAAAACAACCGAAACAGAAAAATCTCCAAAGTTCACTGTTAGAGACCTGCAACAAAAAGTGGCATCTCCTTGGTCACAAAGTCTCCATAACAACTATCAGACGCTATCTATATGCCAACAAACTGTTTGGGAGGCATGCAAGAAATTTTTTTTTTTCTCACCAGCATAAATGTCTGGAGTTTGTTAAGACTTCAACTGGGACCATGTGCTGTGGTCAGAAGAGACTAAGATAGAGCTTTTTGGCAACAAACACTGTCTGGGTTAGGCATAAAACAAAAGATTGAATATGTAACTTTCCATCTCTTCCATTCCAGTGATTAAAAACCAGCAAAAATGTCAATTTTGAAATCCACAGAATGACTCATATTCATAGTTCCTAAATAAGCGCCGATGTGAGCTGCTTTATTTCAGTCATAATATATTAACATATTTTTGCTGTGTAGTGGACCACGCGTAGCCTCTCGTGGGCGAGCCTTTCTCTTAATACGTCGTTTTAATGGGGGTGAGGTGAAGTGAAGGGGCTATAAAGGATCATATCATCTCGTCATCTTCACAGCAGTGTATGCGCCAATAAATAATGTTTCATACCCAATTACATAATCTGCAATTTATTTTCCATTAGTTTGTATAAAAGCAGACATTTCTCTTACTATAAGTACTGTATATTTTTTTCACATCTGTGAGGCACATATACACCGAGTTTCAGTTCATTTTCTGGGACGCTCAAGTTCACCAATACAGAATAGCGCCGCTGTTATCCTGTTTGCTCTCATTATTTTACAAAATCATCAAGTTTTTTCGTTATTGTGAGGCACTTAAATAAAAGTAGGGTCTTATAAAGGCTATGTGTCTTATATAGTTTTATTATATAGTTTTTGCACATTAATCTGACAACACCTGGGCCACACCCACTTTTTCTGATACACACCTAGAGTTTTCTGGCTACGCGAGTGTTACATGTGATAAAATATAAAGGATCACTGTGTTAACATTTACTTTGCAAATAAGAAACGCCTTTATTTTATGTAACTTCTAAATTTGTACTTTAATTTTGGTACTGTGATTGTAAAATCGTTTAATGTTTCAATTGTATTTTATATTAATTTCAGGTGATAAATCGACTACAAATTTAAAGAACACAAAATATAAAATGACAAAAAAACCTACACGCATAGCTTTTCTACGTACACATAATCAAATCTAAAGGCTCACCGTGTTAATATTTACTTTGCTTAAATTCGATCCTAATAAGATTTAATTGAATTTAAATTAAATCATAAATGTGTACTGTAATTTTAGTAGTGTGATTAGGAATTCGTTTAACTACAATGTTTCACTTGATTTATCTGCTACTACGTGCAGCTCTAAAGGAGCTGCGGCTCATTAATCCTTGAGAGAATGAACTATGGTCTGACGCGTCGGTCTATAGTTATATAGCGCCATTCAGCAGTAAAAGCCAGCAAACGCACAAACCCAAATGCTGCCGCCGTGAGGCGCGGTGGTAAAACTAGAATACCGCTCGAGTACTATAATCTATAAAACAAATAATATGTGATCATCTTCTTAGTCCAGTAACTGGTCCAGCATAATGTGGTTCTGATTGCATATTGTAAATCTAATTTATTATTTCTGTCTAAAGGCTGGAATATTTTGGAAGTTTTGAATATTTACACCCTGTTGCCTGGTCACAAATAAACACTCCATCCATAGTTAGTAATAGAGCAGGTTTTCTAAATTTAACAGAGATTCTCTCAGAAATTCTTCAACACTTGACACTGTACTGTGTAGAACATGCAAATCTACTGTACACTCTTCATTTTAAAGGGCTAAAGTTTAATTAATTAATTAATTAAAATAAAAATTGTTAATAATTTAATGCAGTATTAAAGTATCATGTTAGGTTGCATGACTTTAGAATGTCATTTTATTTGTACATGTTACAAGTTTTGAAATGAATGCAAATGTATCTAGGTAAATTGCACAATGTGTTCTTTTTTAAATCATCATAGTCTTCAAGTCCCTCTCAGTATAGTTCATCGAAACACAACTAATTGCCCTCAGACATGTGAACCATCACACTGCTGCAGAAACAGCATCCACACAGGGTATAATAACTGATTCCTACTCATACAACTAACACAAAACTCTGCTCCTAAAAATAGAAGCCCAGATATAATCCCTAACAGCACTTAAACAATTCAGACAACTTGGAGCACTCACTCACTCTCTCATTCATTGTTCATAGCACTTACTGTACCATGAGCCTATCCTATTCCCAGGGACCTTAAGTCACTTGGTAGGGTTCCAGTCCATCCGAGGTCACAAGCACATACTCATATAATACAGACTTCAATAAGAGTAAAACTGGAGTATTTGTAAAACACTTAATAAGCACCAGGATTCTAAAATGTCTACATATATGTAAACAAATGTATAAAAATATACAGTTCCCTTACATTACATATCTTATGTTTGTGCAGGTTGCACAAGACCAAAGAGCACCAGAAATAAAATTGTAGACCTGCACCAGGCTGGGAAGACTGAATCTGTAATAGGTAAGCAGCTTGGTGGGAAAGAAATCAACTGTGGGAGCAATTATTAGAAAATAGAAGACATACAAGACCACTGATGATCTCTCTCGATCTGGGCTCCACAGGGGTGAACCACACATGAGGACCTAGTGAATGACCTGCAGAGAGATGGGACCAAAGTAACAAGGGCTACAAAGACGTGTCCGCTTGCTTAAGCCGTACATGTCCAGGCTCATCTGAAGTTTGCTAAAGAGCATTTGGATGATCCAGAAAAGGATTGGGAGAAGGTCATATGGTCAGATGAAACCAAAATAGTAAAAATTTAAATTGTTTGGAGGGATACTGTGAAGCATGGGGGTGGAAACGTCATGCTTTAGGGACTGTTTTTCTGCAAAGAGACCAGGACAACTGATCTGTGTAAAGGAAAGTATGAATGAGGCAATGTATCATGAGATTTTGAATGAAAACCTCCTTCCATCAGCAAGAGCATTGAAGATAAAACATGGCTGGGTCTTTTAGCATGACAATGATCCCAAACATGCCATCCAGGCAATGAAGGAGTGGCTTCGTAAGAAGCATTTCAAGGTCCTGGAGTGGCCCAGCCAGTCTCCAGATCTCAAAATCTTTGGAGGGAGCAACAGTCCCAAAACATCCCTGATCTAGGGGAGATCTGCAGGGAGGAATGGGCCAAAATATGAGCAACAGTGTGTGAAAACCTTTTGAAGACTTACAGAAAACATTTGACCTCCATCATTGCCAAAGGGTATATAAAAGTTGAGATGAAATTATTGACCCAATACTTATTTTCCACCATCATTTGCAAATAAATTATAAAAAAAAAAATCCTACAATGCGATTTTCTGGATTTCGTCCCTCATAGTTGAGGTATATCTGCTGGAAATTACAGGCCTCTCTTATCTTAAGTGGGAGAACTTGCACAATCGGTGGCTGACTAAATACTATTTTGCCCCACTGTTGGTCTCTCAAAACTTCTGGCCATGGCTGCAATTCAGTGTTGTGAAAATGTTCAGCAAGAAATGAGACATGCAGAGTGTTAAAAAAAAAAAAGTACATAATCCAATTTGTGCTCAAAGTATGGAAAAAAAAAACCACACACTTTACAAAGTTGTACAAAATTCTATAGAGTTTCTAACGTCTCCAGCATGCAAGGGACAATTCTAAGACTGAGCTTGGTGTGGTAATCTGCTCCAGCTGCAAATTGATTTGTGGCAGCAGATTGTGTTCGACATTTCTTAAGTATTTTGGTCGAGACAAAGTATCTGATTTATGAAAACTCACCATGCAGTAAATAACCAGCCTAAAGCATCAAAGAGGACAATCAGTGGAACACATTTAAAAGTTTAGGCACAACTAATCCATTTACTGCATCCCCCCTTCTACAGACATTGTAAAATATGTCAATTACCAGTGTGTAAAACAATCAATGGAAAATCATGCCAGGTGACTACATCATGAAGGAGGTTGAGGCAACACCCAAAAGTGTGGTGTATTTATGTATTTAAAAATAAATAAAAACCTAGTACGCGTTAAATTTCTCATTTACATTTTATTTAGCATTTGATTTGACCAAATACATGTCACCAGTACATTAAACACTGAGGTAACCCATTACTTGCAGAAACAGTAATGCCAAGCGCCTTTATTATTCCCAGAGGCTCAAACACTCATTTGCTTTGTTCCAGCAAAGTCAGGAAGTAGAGGAGATGGAGCAAATGTCATCTAGCCAGTGAAGCCGAGCTCCTTGTAGACGCAGTCAATCTCACCGACAACGGCACTCATCACCTTTCTGAAAGTGCCCTGGGAAGCAGCATCCCACACAAGCTTCTCCCCAAACACCTTAATGATGACCTCAGTGATTAGCTGATGGAGAGAGCAATTAAATGTTATTAGGTGTGTCAGAAGAATCATAGGTCGTGCATTACCTGTTTAAATGCAAATTTAAAGAGAGTGTTACATTGAAATTGTTAAGGGCGATCTTGTGTTTGTTGGCATGGGTTGTAGCCAGTGGCTTGATGACGTCACTGGAGCCTCTTGCCTTGAGGATCTCACCCAGTTTCGTCAGAACAGTTTTGCCATGGTCAGCAACAGCTGCATTTCCAGCCAGTTCACCACACGGGATATCAACGAACTTGGGGAAGAGTTTCTGGGTGCCAGGGTGCTCTGTGAACAGACTATCCAGAGTGCATGTATGGGGGATTATTCAATAGTACAAAATTTGGGGCAATAAATTTAGTGACTAGAGCAAAAACAAAGGTGGCTTGACAAATAACCATTAGGTAA
Source organism: Clarias macrocephalus (assembly GCA_011419295.1). NCBI lineage: Eukaryota > Metazoa > Chordata > Actinopteri > Siluriformes > Clariidae > Clarias > Clarias macrocephalus. Next base: position 79,061 of record JAAGKR010001503.1, on the reverse strand, counting down.
CAACGGTAAAAGCAATCTAGATTTAGCCTCTCTAAACTTGCTGGTTCCTTTCAAGATGGTGATCGGAGAAAGGAAAAAAAAAAAAGACTACAGTCCATGTTTGTCTCATGCCTTTACCCTAAATAGCCTTCAGTATAAACAGAGTTATTTTGTGCTATGATTCTTAACATCCCAGAAAGTTTTTGGAAAAGCGTTTTTGTACCAACCGAGTCAGAACTTCTCCTCCATAGGCAGCAAGGTTGCTCTCCACTTTCCCCCAGCTGGCCAGAATTAACTCACAGTCAGTCATTGTCTGCAGTCAAAGGTCAGGAATTGACTAAATAGCAACACATACCACCTACAACATTTTATTTAAAATAGAAGAAATATATACCTTAAACAAACCTACCACACACACTTCAATTTAAAAGCATTTAGGTCAATACTTATGGTTGTGAGGATGCAGGTTTTCCTGCTCTTTTACTTGTACATACACACCTGTAATAAATGTTGCTAATCCCTGCCCACAACTGACACTTCACAGGAACCTACTCTTGATTAACCACCTGAGCTAACAAATTACCTATTTTCAGTCACACTACAGAACAGAAGTACTAGTTACACAATATAAAACCAACTGTGTCAAAAAGGGAGTACAAGTCAAAAACCTACATTTCTACTAGTGTAAAAATTTTTTTAAAAGCTCACACAGTCCTGTGCAAACTACAAACTTATGTTGCCTAAATGCACATCTCAGACAATTTCACTGAATGTCTCAAGTGAACTACATATTAAAGTGAAATTTAAAATAGCAAGTGTGCTTACAGCCTCTGCATTTTTGTGACTTGTTTTACAAAACTAACCACAGTCCCATCTGAACAATAATCTTACATTTACTTACCAAGAAAGTGTGGCAATCAACTAAAAAGAGAAAATGTTCTTCAGACCAGCCATGTTGCCCAATACTGATGTTGGCCTTTTATACTTTGGCACTCTACAAAAGGTTGTCCCTTCACTTGTCAATCAAACTTATCCACTCCTTGTCAGGGCCCGTATTCACAAAGCTTCTTAAGCCTAAAAGTTGCTCCGAGTGATGAAATTCTAAGAAAATTCTTAGAATTGTAAAATTTTCCTAGACTTTCCCCTTAAATTTAAGACTAAGTCCTAGTAAAGTGATTCACAAAACATCTTATACCTAAAAACAGTTCCTAAAGTAAAAATTGCTAAGAGTAGAGAGGAGGACTTTTAAGAGGCTTAGGAGTTTCTATAGCAGAGGACAAAATGGTTGAAAATAGAAATATTCTTCAATACTGAACGTAAAGCTCAAAGTAAACACTGTTTTTCTGTCCAATTTGATTTTCTTATTCCTTTACTTCCTTCCATCTCTTTTGGATTGTTGGCTACATACCATCCAAATGTGCAACTTAAACAGACTCTCCTGCAAACCTGTAATAAAATCAGTTTGGTAAATACATGTACTGTAAGAACTTAAATATAGTAACTACTATGTGGAAATTGGTTGCTTCAACAGTAGACACATTTTTTAAACATTTGTCTGTTTTAATTACCTTTAAGCTATTTTTCTATAAAAAATATATAATTTGGTGTCAACCACACCTCCTCAGTAAGATAACGGTTTTCTAAATCACTTTTAGTCTAGGACTCCCAGCTAGGACTTTTTAAGCTAAGATAGGAGCTATCTGAAAGAATTCTAAAAAGCTTTGTGAATACGGGCCCAGATGCTTATCAGTCTCTTACTGATTCCTTTATTTTAAAATATAAAAAAAATATATATAAAAATAACTTTTTCATCTTTTTCCTAATGTTTCAGACACAAAAAGGTCCATGTTGGGGTAGGTTAGGGGAATACCTAAGGCTAGGTATGCAGGGTCAGTGTTAATTGCCTGGGCTTAGAATTCATGTATGGTTTTGGGTAACTGGTAAAAGGTTAGGGCTGGATCATGTAACAACTTTTGGGAGGATAGAGAGACATGGCCAACAATTAATCATTCAAAGGACTGAAATCATGGAAAAATTTGCACTAACTAAAGGGTGCATTGTTAATCTGTCAAGTTCACCAAGACAGCATAAATAGACTTCTAACAAAGTTTGTGCCACATGCTCTATCTGAGCTAAGTTACTGTTAAATTCTGATATGTGGTATCTGTGTATTAGCATGCACTTAAGGGAGAGAAAGTGTGAAAATGGTATAGAAAGAGGGAAAGAAAATGTTAGGAAATATGGAAAAAACAAACAAACAAAAAAAGCACTGGAAGAACCATTGTCAGGTGAGAGGAGTATTAAAAGGGGGTGGGGTTAACATCTAAAAAAGGAGTGGATATATTTGATTGACTGGTGAAGGTACAAATGTATGGAAGCACCAGAGTATAAAAAGCCAATGGCAAACATGTCTGCACTTCAAGTTTGAAGAACATTTTCTCATCTTAGTCGCGCTCAACATTCTTCTCGTAAGTGTGAGTAAGAGTATCTCTCAGGTGGCTGGGTTTTTATCAGATGGAATTGTGGTCAGTTTTGCAAAACAAGTCAAAGATATGGAGAGGCGCTAAGCATCTTTGCAATTTAAAGTTCCACTTTAATACTTCATTTTAGATAATAGATGAAACTTTCAATATTATGAGATGTGTGTTTAGGTATAAGGGTTTGTGTAGGATGCAAATGACTGTGTGTGCTTTAAAATTATTCTATCTTGGATTTTTCTCCACTTGTACTCCAATTTCAGGACCCTTTCTTTTTCATTAGCACAATCTTCCAACCTGACAACTGAAGAGATTCAGTGTTGTCTCAAGTAGGTTTGCCTCCTATCTAGATTATTCATATTAGGTAAAAAGGCTGGGGATCAACCTCTGCTCCATGCTGACTCTTCAAAAGCTACTGGCTTCCTGTAGCTGCCTGCATTAAATTCAAAACAGTAATACTTGCCCAGCAGCCACTTACCTTAAAGCACCATAGTTCCTTGCTTCCTCCATCAATGCTTGACTGGTCACACCTCTTCTGATAGGATCAAGGAAGACTTGCATCTAGACTGTGTTCTATCCAGTTTATAGGTGGTTGAATGAACTGCCTGTAGATGTCTGTTTGAGTCACTGGTAACCCCCCACCTCCCACCAAAAAAATAAAATAAAAATGTAAGCCAGTGCAAGGATGATGTGCAATGTTGGAAACTTCAATTAACTTGAGTCGCTTTGAATGTTTATGACTTCATAAATACTGATGTTTTGTGTTCACTGTTAATGCTTTCAAAATGAGGAATGAATTTGATGTTTGACTACAAAATGAATGTTAAGTAGGAGGTATGTACTGCTATTTTGCCAATACCTGACCTCCAGCATCTGATAGCATGCTGTTGTGCTTTTGTCTGCAGACAATGTCTGACTATGAATTGATTCTGGCCAGCTGGGGGAAGGTGGAGAGCAACCTTGCTGGCTATGGAGGAGAAGTTCTGACCCGGTTAGTACCAAACCACTTATCTAACCACTTGACATGCCAGAACTTAATTCTTGCATGTCAAGCATTATAGCACAATTTAGGATTGGGTTTATAGTCAAGGCTATTAATGAAGACAGTCCTGTTTATTGCTTTAACTTGAGGGAGGGGGTGGTTGTACTGTAAATCATCCATCAATTGTAACTTAATGTTTATTTGGGGTAAGATGTGAACATGGACAATAATGCCTTTTACTTCCCATCTGCTTCTGTCACTTATCTTGAAAGAGAATGGGAAAGAAACCTTATGGCTTTCCCCTTTGTTTCCTTATGGTTATTTCTCAATCTTTCTTTCCCTTTACTATTTGTAGCCCTAGAATTAGTACTCATTCATGCATGCGCTCTGTTGGGATAGTCTGTTCACAGAGCACCCTCACACCCAGAAACTCTTCCCTAATTTTGCGGGGATCCCAAATGGTGATCTGGCTGGGTACTCTGGTTGGAAACTTCTGACAAAACTGGGTGAGATCCTCAAGGCAAAAGGCTCCAGTGATGTCATCAAGCCACTGGCTACATCCCATGCCAACAAATACAAGATTGCTCTTAACAACTTCAAGGTAACCCAACACTTGCTTGCTTTTACTTGCTTCTTTAATACTGATGCCTCTAATGCCATCAATTGCTATTTCTTTCAATCAGCTGATCACTGAGGTCATCATTAAGGTGTTTGGGGAGAAGGGCATGTGGGATGTTGCTACCCAGGATGCTTTCAGGTGTGTGATGGGTGACGTTGTTAATGAGATTGACTGTGTCTACAAGCAGCTTGGCTTCACCAGCTAAAGAACATTTTCCCTTTGAGTCCCTGACATTAATACCAAGTAAACGAGTGTTAATAAAGCCAGTGAGTTGTGTTATCAAGCCACTTGTATAGTAATCTACTGTTAATTCTGTGTATTGGTGACGTGTATTTGGTCAAAACAATTCCTAAATAAAATGTCAAATTTTGCAGATACTTTGAGTTCTCCCATGAGGTGGTCATCTGTTCTACACTCAACATTCCTTTACCCAGACAAGTGGAAGGGAGGTTATGTTATAAAGTTCAGCTTTTAGTGCTATAATTCCCTCCAAGTCAGTTGGTGGAAAACAGACAGAACAGATTGGCAGACATGCCTCACCTTTTTAAAAGCTCTTTAATGAGTTTCCCAATTAGCTGTGACTTAATGTGCTGTTTGCATATTCTGGAGTTAATGTTACAATGATCAATGTCCTTCTTCTTTCCTCCAAAAGACACGAAAGCTTCACAAATACTGTTAATGTTGCTTTTACAAAGGCTGCACTGCTAGAGAAACTGATTAAAATACAAACATTCTTAAGATTATATTTGCCTTCTGAAAATGCTGAGACTCAATTTGGATGAGTTGTCTGAATGCATGGCTGCACGAACACTTGGCTAAAGAAAAAACAAAACTACTTAACAGTTAAGGAGTAGTGGTGTTTCAAGACTTCTAACAACACTAAGTTAAATATCAAATGATTTTGTTTGGCTTCCGAGTTGCACTAATGCTCATCTACAGATGTTATATCGGTTAACTTATTTGTATGAAAAATTCATTGAGTAGATACCTGGTTAATGCAAACATTAATACAGACAGCATCTAATGTTAACATTAAGTTTGATGGTTAACTTTTACACAGGCAGTTTATTACATGACTGCTGGTGTTTTGGGGTTAATCTTAACAGAATTCCAATGGTTATAAATATGATTTCTTTAATACACTTAAAATTAATTTTTTTTATTAACCAGACAACATGCTGTAAACTGTAAGATAATTAAACAAATTACTGTAAATTTCAGATATGTCGGGTAGAACAAACGTTGGCATCACTTTTACTATTGTATATCATGGGAATGATGTTGCAACAATATAGAAATCTCCATCAACCATAACATGTGACCATGTGTATCTCTGCTATTTCTCTGCCTATGTGACCCATTTTTTTGCGCAGTCATGTTTGTATAGTTCATTAAACTAAAATGAAATGCCTATTTTGTGCTTAAAATGTCACTCAATAGTGCACAATCCTAAGTCCTACTTTTTTTTTTTTTTTTTTTTAATTAAAATCTGCAAAAAAATCATCTCGGTGTTGTATGCGATCTATAGAACTAGTTTGGGGAATATTTTTGCTTCAAGGAACTGCTCTTAGGCTGCTGGCACTAGGTTATGGATAGCAATATTTCCTAGAAACCTTGTTCAGTTCTTATTAATCCCCACTGGGTGCAATCCATCCAATTTCCTTTTTCCACAAAAAGGAAGCTGCCTGAAACGGGAGGTGGCCAGGCAAATACAGTAGATCCTTGTTTTAGCATCTCACTGATATAATTCTCCATAGCTTTAGTCTCTTTCTGTGAAATCAGGCAAATTCTGCTATGAGGAGGGATTATATGATCACATTCTTAAAGCCTTTCCGGGCTTTATACTGTATGTAGATGACTGCCGCTACTGTAGAATTATTCAGCTAATTGTGCTATGTAGGATCAAGTATACCCAGCATGTATATGTAAATTGTATTAGTCTGCCTGATGCACAGGAACGTGTCATATATGATATACATGTATGAATTTTGCATCCACGTGTGTGTGTGTAGTGGAATGTGGCTGCAAACGATAAAGTAAGCTTTACCTAGACAGTATGGCACTATGGAATGTACAGTGGAAATTATTGTGGGTTGAAGAAAACAGCGCCTTGTGTTAGGTTTCTAATAAATTATGATTTTTTTTTATATATTTTTTTTAGTAAAATCACCTGTTCCACAACTATTGGCACCCATAACAATTCTGATGAAATAAATGTAATTGAAGCTATTTTTTTTTATTTTAGTTTATAAAGTTGATCAGAGTATCTAAACTTTTAATAATTCATGACTTCCTGTTTCCCTTTGGTATAAATATAACATGACTCAGTAGGCCTATTTCTCTTATCCACTCTTCAACAAGACAAGAGGTCACCCCATTTAAACAAGGCAGATGTATGTCTACCTTCTTTAGTCAGGCAATGGCTATAAGAAAATAGCCACTTGTCTAAACTTGCCCATACTGTATTTGCAGCCAGTGGAATCATTAAGAAGTTTTAAAAACTGGAACAGTGACAAACAAGGCTGGACCCAAGTTTACTTTGTGTTTATCCAGTGAGGAGGAGAGTAAGAGAAAAAAATCTCCAAAGCTCACTGTTAGAGAACTACATGAAAGAGTGCCATCTTAGTGTCAAAGTCTCCATAACGGCCATCAGACTCTATCTACATGCCAACAAGCTATTTGCGAGACATGCAAGTAAAAAGCCTTTTCTCACCTACAATCACAAACATAAACCATCTTAGTCCCCAAAACTCAATCCAATTGAAAACCACTACAGTGAGCCCAGGACTCTGGATGATCTAGAACGATTGTGCAAAGAGGAATGGTCAAAGATCCCTCTGTCTGAATGTTCAATCTGCACCCACAACTTAAAATGAAGGAAAGAGTGATCAATCTCACTGGGCTAGAATGAGGAAGCAGTTTTGGATCCTTCCAACTAGGGCTTCCATCTCGTTTTACAGTGCAGTCAGTTGCTACTACAGTAATAACAAAGCTGCTCACATTTGCACCTTAGATTATTACTTTCTCCTGTTTTGATTCTTCCTAGTTGCATCAGTTGATGTGGATATATTTCGGGTGATCTGGTGGCTTTACTGGGGACAGAACCACGAGACATTGAAGAATCAAGCCAGATTGGCATATTGATTAGCTCATCCAAGGTTTTCCCATCATAGCAACAGGTTAATTCAGCCAATATTTCCTGGCGCAGGACTTGGCAAAAAGCACTTTTAGGGACATGTTCATTCCATCATGGCCAAAGTGCAAAAGCTCAGCGCATAATCTGGCATCCTGCATCTTTCTGGCACTGTATCTGTCCGGTGTCTTGTATTTTTTTTGTATTTTTCTAGAATCATTCATCTGTCTGGTATCCTGCTTATAACTGCCACCCTGTATATGCCTGGCATCCTGATTCTACCTGGGATGCTGCTTCTGTCTGATATCTAACATCTGTCTGGCATCATGTATCTTTTTGGTATCCTGTATGTGTCTGGCATCCTGTATCTGCCTATAATATAGGAGGAGAGGGATTAGTTATTCAAATTACTCAAAACATTATTAAACGGAAATCGCTGTTGCCTAGTTATTTTGTTAATTGTCAATTCGTACAAAGATTTAAGTATTCTGGTCCTTTTTATTAATTAATTAATTAATTCATTTATTTCATACCCTTATATAACTGGATACTAAAAAAAATTAGTTATATTGTGTAAGTCTATTTAAAATTTTGTTTAAATAATTTGTTGTCAAAATAATGTCTGGCTTAGCCAAATATAATTGTATTTGCTAAAACGTTTTTTAGTTCCTTGGATTGAGTGAACATCTGCATTTTGTTTATAGCAGTGGACATAGTATCATAGGTATCATAAGTAACAAGAGGGAATTAGTTCATCCACAGTGACCACAGCAACACTAATATTAGAATTAGAATGTTTTTGCATAATGGTAATAATAATAATACAAGTTATATGCCACATAACATTTCACACTGCTACAATAAACATGTTTATCATATTTGGTCATCATGAGTGTGAGCAGATCATTGGAACAGGGAGGAAAATGCAGTCACTTAAACAGCTGGTTACTCCAGTTTTATTATTATTAATGCAGTGCAATTCAAAAGACAGGCTAAAATATGAAATGGTCAGAAACCAGACAGTAAAAATAGCAGTGTTTTAGCTGCAGGTGGTGGTGTGTGTGTTTCCTGTGATGTATAGAAAGGAAGGATTAATTTATTTAAAAAAAATAAATGTGGTTAATGTGTGAAAATTAAACAGCAACACATTTTACCTGGATGTTTAGCAGGTTAAAATTGAAAGCTGCTCTTTGTCAAGTCAAATTTTGGTCCTAATGCTAAATGAAGTCTCCTTATTTTTGCGTCTTATGCATATTACCTGCTGTTAAATGTTGCTGTTGTTTATTGATGTGGTAAATGTTTGATCTTTTTCTATGGTTCGATTTGAAGGAATAATTTATTATTTGATATTCACTGTTTGAGCTTGAATTCAGTTGATTTACTACAGTGTAAACCCAAATAACTTGGCAAACTCCAAAAATTTGAGGTAATCAGTTACATAAATTTTTTTAAAGTAATTATGTTTCCAATTTTAAACTATAAGTTTTTGAGTTTGTTGTACTCCTTCATATTAATCGCTCTTTACTTGCATTATTGAGAAGCCTAACTCATACTATTTAATAGCAATTATAATTTGTTTTAGTTGTTGCAAATCAAATAAGGTGTTGCACACAAGCTTGGCACATTTACACCAGATACCCTCCCTGACGCAACCCTCCCATTTTATCTGGGCTTGGGACAGACACTTCATCCAGCTGTTGGAAATCGAACCCGGGCCTTTCGCATGGCGGACGAAACACCTCCCACTGAGCCACCAGTGCCCCTATTGCCCTGATGACAGTAAATATATAATACAAAATCACTAGGCTGAAAGATTTTAAGTTGGTGGAACTTTAAGGTGACAGTTACTGTTATTTAAGTACTTACAGTTAATTAAAATATCAAATTTGTTCAGCTAACTTGAAAAGTGTCATTTCTACAAACTCATAAATACCAAAAAGTTCTAAATACTCATCAAGGTCTATTATTTGAACTAACTGTAATAATTTAAGTTAACAGCACTCGCTATGTTTAATTACTTTGAGCATCAGGGTTTAGATCTGTACACTACACTACCCCTCACTGCAGTACATACAGGTGTAAACACACAGCTCTCTGCTTTACAGTGAAGAACACACTGATTTAAGGGTGTTTTTATGTCATTAACACCTAACAGTATTCTACATCTGTGATGATTATACAGTAAGCACTGATGATAACACTTCGACCCCTTTCGTTGCAGTTTCTGCTCATGGGATCAGGTGAGCCATTTTCTTGTGCATTATGACATTAGTGTTTGTTCTGCAGTCAAAAAGTAATATTTTTTGCAAACGGGGGTCAGGAGTGTGGTTCTGTATGTAGTTGGTGGATAGGGATGTTTTTTTGATCAAAAAATATTATTATTTATTTATATCAAAAAGTTTCCAACAGTCAAGAACATAATGATGTATTGCTGGGACTCTCTTGCTACAGTATGTCATTTCAGAGAACAACTTTTTTGTTTTTTTGTTTTTGTTGAACCAAACAAAATAAAATAAAATCACTCATGTCCTTTTTGTAGCATTGTATGCATTTGTTCAACATTGCAAGGACACAATGGTGAGATCATCAACCTCAACTGACATGGAGGAAGAACTTTTCTATCCTACAATTTATAATATCTTGATTTTCCTCAAGTTTCCTTGCTGCCCTCATACATTCTTTTTATTTCGTACCTCCTGCATGACTGCTGCATTTCACATAATATTACATGCATTTTGTTGTATTTTCTCTGTGTTAGCCCCTGAGCATTCTTATTGCCCTCAGGGGCATCATAGATGGGGTGGAGGTGGGACTGACTACCCATAGCCCTAATGACAGGAGGACCCTTCTCATTCTGGAATGTACAGTAATATGAGAGACATGCATCAAGAATGGGACGGGGCCCATATGAGCCCGAATTGGGTGAATATTTCAAATGCCATTTTACCAACTGGAATAAATATAGTCATATTCATCTGTTGTTTCACTTTAACACTGCAATGCTAAAATCTCCAGAACCTGAGGCATGTCAAGTAAGGTTTGTTCGACAAAATGCCAGGCCATACATAATGGCGTGTGGGTACACGCAGAACCAATGCTTTAATTTTCAGGATCTTGCTCCAAGCTTTTCTTAAAATTTGGCAACCCCTATTCTGTCTTCAGAAGAAAGAAAGCGAGATTCCCCTCGTGCACTGGGCTTTTACTTTTACTATACCTTGCAGGATTAAAGGTTGAGCTGAAGCCTACAGCTTTATATCTCCTGCTAGATATGCAATAAGATTTAGTAGGAGACAAATGGTAGAATACATGTAAGAATTCTACAAAGCATCCTTACTAGCTCTTACCTTACTCTGCCCCCCTAAATACTGCGCAGAGGAAATGACTTCATCCACACCATGACTTGAGTTAGAAGGTTTTCCTGTTAAGGTTTTACCTTTTAAATTGTTTACTTCTGAATCATTCTTTTGTATAATGCCAGTTGTAATAGTAATAAACATGTTTATCATATTTGGTCATCATGTCTATTATGTTAGGGTGAGAAGAGCAAGTCAAGTCAAGTCAAGTAGGCTTTTATTGTCATTCCAACCATATACAGTTAGTACACAGTGAAACGAAACAATGTTCCTCCAGGACCAGGGTGCTACATACATGCAACAACATAAATTTACAACATACATTTTACATTAAGTTACTCTAAAAGAAGAACTATCAATATTATACAAAGATACACAATAGACAAAGTGCACTGGTCTGTGGTCAGTTTTTGTGTCCAGCATCTTTATAAACAAGAGAAGAAACTGATCCTGAATCAGCACTGAACTACAGCTGGAGGTTTAACATCATTAATAATCTCCTACAATACACTAATATTTCTAAAAATGGCAAAACATGTTAAATGTTAAATGAAAATTGCTGGAATGATGAGTAAATATTACGCACAGTATCACCAGAGTACAGCAGAATGTCCCTCTATTGTGGAAGAGGATTCAGCTGTTTCCATAGTAAACACAAAACTACATCCACGTAAATAACATGGGGGTATAGGCTGTGACAAATTAGAAAAAAAAAGTTGCATGTGTGGGTATTCGGTGTGTATTTTCATTTGTAACGGAAGGAAGGAAGGGGTACATCAGCAATGACAGAGAAAGAAACATACCAGTGTGTGTGTGAGTGTGTGTGAGTGTGTGTGAGTGTGTGTGAGTGTGTGTGTGTGTGTGTGTGTGTGTGTGTGTGTGTGTGTGTGTGTGTGTGTGTGTGTGTGTGCGCACGCACTTCTGTGTGGCCAAGTTTAACATTTTAACCCGCAGAGCTGCTCCTGGTTTTCTCTCTGGATGCAGGAGATGAACATCTCTTAATGAGGTCAGAAATATATATCCGTATTATTTTACTTGTATTTATGCATTTATTCATTTATTTATGAACGTACACTATGCATTTTTAAATAAGTCACGCTAAATTGGTGTTTTTGTCATTTCTATTAAAAACACTGTCTCAGAGCAACATAAAGCTTTTTATTTAGGTCCAGGTTATTTAGTTTGTGTGTAGAAATACTTTTGATATTTGGTAACAAATGTGTCCAATTCCCCCAAATCTCAGGTGTGTACCGGTATGTGCTTAATAATCTCATTAATGTGAGATTGTTCTATGTGAGTTATTCCTCACTGTCATGAACAGTTACTGTAACTGCACGCAGCACTCAGCTTTACAACACAATGCAGATTTAAGCTTTTTTTTTTTTTTTTTAAAGATATTAAAACTCAATAGTATTTTCTATCCCTGATGAGTACAGACAAGCATTGATGATGTCACTCAGATTGTCTCCTCTCCTTTCCCTGCTGTTTCTGCTCATGGGTTCAGGTGAGTTGTTTATAAATGTAGACTGGTTTGTTTTTCATGAATATACTGTATAAAGTAAGTGACTTTGAACGTGCCATGGTTGTCCTGGTTTTCAAAAGCTGTTTTACTGGGGTTTTCACAAAAATCACACTATGGTTGACAGAGAGTGGTGTAAAAAGAAAAAGATATCCAGTAAGGGAAGGTTCTCATGATGAAAGTGCTTTGTTAATGCCAGAGGTCGGAGGAAAATGGCCAGACTGGTTCGAGCTAATAGAAAAGCTAAAGTAACTAACACAACATTTCACTACGACTTATGAAGTGCGCTGAAGAGTGTCTGAACACACAATATTGAAACAGATCAAACATTGAAAAAGATGGGCTACAGCAGCAGAAGACCATGTCGGGTTCCGCTCCTGTCAGCTAAGGACAGGAAACTAAGGCTACAATTCACATGAAAACAAACAAACAAAAAAAAAAAAGGATAATTGAAGGAAACATAGCCTGATCTGATCGGTCTCAATGACATTAAAGCATGAATTCATCCTGCCTGGGATCAATGGTTTAGTTTGGGCCCTTGGTATTAATTGAGTATCTTTAAATACCACAACCTACCTGAGTATTGTTACTGACCACGCCCTGATAGCGCCTGGATGTGACCCACTTCTGGTAATGATCTGGCTCTGATAGATAGATAAATAGATAGATAGAATTATTGCTATTAGTGTTCGTTCTGCATTAACTTCCTCTTTTCTGCATCTCTCTCTCTCTTTCCTGTTGTCTGTACTGACATGTGAAGCTTCTCACTGTGAGAATTTAATCAGGGCATTAGCAGATTTTGGCAGTGGAGAGTTCCTTATGTCTACATGTCTGGATTGTCAACACATTTCTCTGTTGCAGAAGTTGCTGTTTCCCAACCTGAGTGGGGTGTGTATTATACACGGAGCTACACCTGTGGTCTACAGGGATCGACAGTGACCCTGGGCTGCAGATACACACATCCACATGGTTACACAGTTCAGAGAGGTTTCTGGAGCAGAGAGTTGGCTACAGATGAAGAGCCTCCTGATCTGTCATTAGACCCAAAGTACAGAGGCAGGGTTCAGTACCTTGGATACACACCAGGTGATTGCAGGCTCAGCCTGAGCGGTGTGACGGAACAGGACCAAGGCAAATACTACTTCAGTTTTATAACGACCTATGGAGGAAAGTATCAAGGCAAAGATGGAGTTTATCTTTCTGTTTCAGGTAAGATACACCAGCTGAAATAACACACTGTAGTTCATTCATGAAATTTAATTTGTTTAAATTTATTGGATGAAATAAGTAATTAGACAACAATTATAGAATGTTTCATTGTCTCCAAAGAAAACATTTATCTCTATAACGAGAATTGTGTGAGCTAGCATTAGCTTTAGTTATCTACCTCGTTAACAGTAACTGAAGATACAAAACCTGTCAATTTGTTCACATGAATAATAATAAAAAATATATATATATTTATGGGTGGCTAGAACAGATTATCTGCAGTTACATTATTCCTATGGGAAAATGCATTTCACAATACGAAATTTTGCTTTTGGATCTCACCTCCAGAATGAATTAAATTTGTATGCCAAGGTACCGCTGTCCTTCAAATACACCACAGTGGTTATATAAAGTGGTTATACCTGCTTTCTGAACCCAGATGAGGACGGGTTCCCTTTTGAGTCTGGTTCCTCTCAAGATTTCTTCCTATTACCATCTCAGGGAGTTTTTCCTTGCCACTGTCGCCCCCTGCTCGCTCATCAGGGTCAATCTGACCATTTTGACTCACACACATTCACATTTCAGAACTTAAATAATTCTTTTGATTGTGTAAAGCTGCTTTGCGACAATGTCAATTGTTAAAAGCGCTAAACAAATAAAATTTTATTGAATTAAAGCACACTTATTATTATTATTATTATTATTATTATTATTATTATTATTATTATTATTATTATTATTATTTCTTTTTTGACAAATCCAGGCCACCTAAAATTTTAATTGTCTCAAAATATAATAATAGTAAAATTTCCTTTTGGGATTAATAAAGCTCTCCAGCTTTTTTTTGCTAGTTAATATGTAGAAGGGTTTATGATTCTGAAGCTAAACAATAAGAGATAATAAGAGTAGAACTGACAGTAATCCCCACAGGCTGCACTACATGTTTTACCTCTTTCCTCTCATTCACAGAGCTTCAGGTGGAGATGATTCCTGATAGTGTGGTTGAGGGAGATGACGTCACTCTCACATGTAAAACCACCTGCAGCCTGGCTGTCATTCCAACATTCACCTGGTACAAACATGAACATCTTTCATCCTTCATCTCCTCCTCTAACCCTCTCCGTCTGCAATCAGTCAGTCAGAGGGATGCAAGCAGTTACAGCTGTGCTGTACAGGGAGAAAGTTATCGCTCCCCTGCTGTCACTCTGGATGTCCAGTGTAAGTACAGATTTGTTCATTCACTCATAAAATTTGCAACATTAAAGTTCATGCTGAATCCAGATGTAAAATGAATCCCATCAGTCATGAAGCTGTAAATAACAGTAAAGTAACACAGATATGTTATGATATTGCTCTAAATTATTGTCTTGTACAGAACAAGTCATCAATTAATATAAAGGTTCACTGTATGACTTCTAACAGCTTTATATAGAAATACTAGAATATTAGCATACAAGTGTATTTTTATACTTGCAGTGTAAAAATGTAAACATTAGTCTGCATGTGTATTAGCATAATAGCGTAAATGCACACTAGAATATTCTAAGTGGGTGTTAATTTACTAGCAAGTTTGCATTGCAAAATACTTAATTTTGAAAATAATGTTGTATTAGCATTCTTATATATTCATACACACTAGAACATTAGATTAGCATGCGTGTGTATTAGCATAGTTTCATTCTAGCACACTAGCTAAATCTTTCTGGTTAAATAATGTGATCCTGCAATAAAACATGAAGTAATGATGTCATTCATAGTCTGGTAATTAAACAAAAAGAGTAAATGTTAAAACTGTACAGTTCATGTTTCTGTCTCTAGATCCTCTAAAGACAGTCTCAGTGTATATCAGTCCCTCTCGTGAGAGAATGGAGGGCAGTTCAATGACAAAGAAAATGTGTTTCCTATGTATTTTTTACTTGTCTGTTTCAGATCCTCCAAAAAGTGTCTCAGTGTCCATCAGACCCTCTGGTGAGATTGTGGAGGGCGGTACAGTGACTCTGACCTGCAGCAGTGATGCAAACCCACCTGTGGAGTATAACTGGTTTAAAGGAACATTATTTAAAAGCAATAGAAGACGTTACACCATTAACAGCATCAGCTCTGAGGACAGTGGAGAGTACACGTGCAAGTCCAAGAATCAGTATGGAGAGAAATATTCTAATATCTTGAAAGTAAATGTTTTCTGTAAGTGATTGATTGTGCAGGCAGCCGACCATCATCCACTCAGCCGCTGGATCTCTTCAATATTTTCAAACCTCGGTCATATTTTTTTCTTTTAGATCCTCCAAAGAGTGTCTCAGTGTCCATCAGTCCCTCTGGTGAGATAGTGGAGGGCAGTTCAGTGACTCTGACCTGCAGCAGTGATGCTACCCCACCTGTGCAGAACTACACCTGGTATAAGGTGAATGAAATCTCACCTGTAGGACCTGGACAGAGTTACAGCTTCACGTTGAGTTTCAGCAGCAGTGGATGGTTTTACTGTGTGGCTCAGAATAAATACGGGACTCAGAGAGCCGCCGCAGTGTTTCTCACTTTAAATGGTATTACAGTTATTGTAGCAAATAAAACCTTGTGATAAAAGTAAATGAGTTATACAGTAGCTGAGTAACATTTGTCTGCACACAGGGGACAGGCCTGTGGGTCGAAAAATTATTCTTGGAGTTGTGGTTGGTTGTGTATTTTTCATCTTTGGTGTTTTATATATGAGGTAAGGCTATTCATTTCAATCAACTTACTTAATTGTCTGTGATTTGGAATCTCTGATTATTGTTAATTTGTTAGGAGAAAGAGAAGAAGATGTTCAGATGATGTTGCCGAGTCTGGTCAGGTAAGTGAACTGTAAGAAAACAGAGTGACACAGTGTGATCTACTGCTCACAGTAACGACAGCATCATGCTTACCTGCAAAACAACAGAACAGAGAGTGATGATCAACTCTAAACTCAGTGCATAATGAACATGAGGAGACACCAGGGTCGCGGCTTTTTCTATCACTGAACGGTGCTATAGTAGTAAATGTTGTGTGTTAAATTGTGTGCACCCTGAGGCAGAGCTTATTTACTCAGACATGCAGCACTTTAGGATTTCCTCAGACAAAAAAGATTCGCACTCAGCCTTTCAGATCTGGAGGATTTCCTAAAAGCACCCATCACATTATTTTGAATTTTCTCACAGACAGTTCACTCAAGTCCTCCTGATGACACATACACAGCTCTTGATCTTCAGACCAGGTCCTCTAGTGATGTATATCACACACTTGCAGTAAGTGTCCTCAGAAATTCAGATGTGGAAAGAAAAATCACAAAAAAAGATGAACACATGATTTATTTCTTTTTCTTTCACACAGATGGTTCACTCTTGTTTTCCTGATGACACGTACACATCTCTGGACCCTGACTCCATCTCTCCTGATTACCACACTTTAACAGTGAGTGCTTCTATTTGTTCATCACCAGGCTGAAGAGCTTTGGAAAAATATACAGTGGAACCTTGGATTACGAGCATAATTCGTTCCGGAAGTGGGCTTGTATTCCAAAGCACTCGTAAACCAAATCATCATTTCCCATAAGAAATAATGAAAACTCAAATTATTTGTTCCACAGCCCCAAAAAATAAATACATAAAAATAATTAATACATTCTATAAAATGAAAATAAAACAAATTAATCTGCACTTTACCTTAAAAAAATACAAACAAATCCTGACAGATAAGTGTTTCCATTGGTGCGCGCACGCACCGTGTGTGTGTGTGTGTGTGTGTGTGTGTGTGTGTGTGTGTGTGTGGAATTAGCCCGTTCACTCGCCTCGTTTTACACAGTAACACTCCTCTTCCCTCTCCCCACCTCGCTTTTTAAGATTCACAACAAACACACACACAACGGAAACACCGTTTTAACAGGAAAATAAAAAGAAATCTCTCTGACCTGGCGTGAGCGTATATTAACGGACTCACTTTTTACATTTCACAACAAGTGCACAAACACAGCGGAAACACCAGTATAATGGAAAAAAAGCTAAACTAGCGTGCGCGAATACTAACAGAATCACTTAAGTTTCACAACAAACGGACACACACAAACACGGAAACACCGTTTTGAACATACTAAGGGAATCACTGCTGTAAAGTAAAAAAAACAACAACAACAAAAAAACAACAAATGAACCAGCGCCTTACCTTTGAAAAGAAGACAGAGTTTCTGTGTGTTTCTGAGGGGGTGAAAAGGCAAGAGAGCGCCTGTGCGTGTGTGTCAAATTGTGAGCGCACACTCATAAGAGATGAGCAGAGTTTCTGTGTGTTTGCGAAGCCGTGGGGGGAGGGGGGAAGGTGAGAGAGTGACGCTCGGTGTAAATAAGAGTCGCATGCGTGATAAATGATACTCGGCGCTCGTAAACTAATACTTGCTCGGTTTCCGAATAAAAAATTATTAAAAATCTTTGCTTGGTTTGTGGAACACTCATAAATCACGTTACTCGCAATCCAAGGTTCCACTGTATAGTACAAAATCCAAAGTTTTAAAACAATTAAGGTCATAGTGGTGTAAAAAAAAACTGTGTTATCTCATCATCAAGAAATATACATTTCCTCAATTTCTGTAGTTTTGTACATGTGTTTGTTCAATATTTCTACCTCAAGCCTTTAATTATGATTTTTTTTTCTAGACTGAAAGAAACCAGCAGTGAGATCATGAACATTATCAGGTAGAGTGAGCAAGAAAGGGAGAGACCGAGAAAGACATAGAAAAAGAGTGAGAGAAAGAGAGAGAAAAATTATGAATAATGTTAGAATAGTTTTTTTTTGAGCTGTGAACCAATATATATATACTGTATATACACTCACCTTAAGGATTATAAGAAACACCTGTTCAATTTCTCATTAATTCAATTATCTAATCAACCAATCACATGGCAGTTGCTTCAATGCATTTAGAGGTGTGGTCCTGGTCAAGACAAGCTCCTGAACTCCAAACTGAATGTCAGAATGGGAAAGAAAGGTGATTTAAGCAATTTTGAGCGTGGCATGGTTGCTGGTGCCAGATGGGCCAGTTTGAGTATTTCACTATCTGCTCAGTTACTGGGATTTTCACGCACAACCATTTCTAGGGTTTACAAAGAATAGTGTGAAAAGGGAAAAACACCCAGTATGCGGCAGTCCTGTGGGCGAAAATGCCTTGTTGATGCTAGAGGTCAGAGGACAATGGGCCGACTGATTCAAGCTGATAGAAGAGCAACTTTGACTGAAATAACCACTCGTTACAACCGAGGTATGCAGCAAAGCATTTGTGAAGCCACAACACACACAAACTGGCGGATGGGCTACAACAGCAGAAGACCCCACTCATCTCCACTACAAATAGGAAAAAGAGGCTACATGATACTCTGTTCTCGTAAACCAAGTATTGCTCGTTTTTCAAGTGAAAATATATACATAATTCTTTTTGCAAGTGCTCACCAAAATTGGACAGTTGAAGACTGGAAAAATGTTGCCTGGTCTGATGAGTCTTGATTTCTGTTGAGACATTCAAATGGTAGAGTCAGAATTTGGCGTAAACAGAATGAGAACATGGATCCATCATGCCTTGTTACCACTGTGCGGGCTGGTGGTGGTGGTGTAATGGTGTGGGGGATCTTTTCTTCGCACACTTTAGGTCCTTAGTGCCAATTTGGCATCGTTTAAATGCCACGGCCTACCTGAGCATTGTTTCTGACCATGTCCATCCCTTTATGACCACCATGTACCCATCCACTGATGGCTATTCCAACAGGATAATGCACCATGTCACAAAGCTCGAATCATTTCAAATTGGTTTCTTGATCATGACAATGAGTTCACTGTACTAAAATGGCCCCCACAGTCACCAGATCTCAACCCAATAGAGCATCTTTGGGATGTGGTGATGAATCAATGCCACTTAGAATTAAGGCAGTTCTGAAGGCGAAAGGGGCTCAAACACCATATTAGTATGTTCCTAATAATCCTTTAGGTGAGTGTATATATATATATATATATATATATATATATATATATATATGTATATAGTGGACCCTTGGATTACAAACATAATTTCACTCGTTAAACCAAATCCCCCATAAGAAATAATGGAAACTCAAATTATTCGTTCCACAGTACAAAAAATATACATAAAAATATTTAACACAAAATAAAGTAAAAATAAAACAAATTAACCTGCACTTTAACTTAAAAATAATAATAATAAAATAAAAATGTGTTTGTGCGCGCAGGCGCTGTGTGTGTGAAGCTAAAGTAAGGAGCCCCTCCCCTCTCCCTCTTCTCATCTTACACAGTTACCCGTCCTCCACTCTTTTTACACCCATGCACGCACACAACGAAAGCACTGTTTTATCTGAAAAATAAAAAAATAAATCTCTCTAATGACAATCGATCATTGTCATTGTCACGAGGCTGATACAGAGAGAGAGAAAATGAAACTTTTATCTCTCTAATGAGACTTGCTTTTGCTTTACACGTGTGCACACACGCATACAGACACAAAATAAAATGTGGTTTTTGCACATATGTGGTCAAAGTGTTATAGTAAACAGTACACTCATGCACAGATGTTGATCATACCAGTGCGCACTAAGACCCAGCAGGGGAGACAATTACCCACAATTCCGCAACGCAAGAGAGAGAAAAACTGTTGGCTCAGTTGTGATCACGTGACACTCGGTTTCAAAACAAGAAGCGCATGCATGATACATGATACTCTGTTCTTGTAAACCAAGTATTGCTCGTTTTTCAAATTTTATTACAGTCAAAATTTATTACAAATCTTTGCTTGTCTTGCGGAACATTCGCAAACCGCGTTACTCGCAATCTGAGGTTCTACTATATATATAGGGAATCTATCCAATGTGGGTTAGTGTCAGACCAGTTGAATGGCCCCCAAGGTCTCCCAATCTGACCCCCTTAGACTTTTATCTTTGGGGTCATCTGAAGGCAATTGTCTATGGTGTGAAGATACGAGATGTGTTCACCTGAAACTACGGATACTGGAAGCCTGTGCTGGCATTTCTCCTGCGGGGTTGCTATCAGTGTTGTGAAGAGTGGGAGAATCCATCACAATGGGCAGCACATTGAATACATTTTATAAGTGGTCAGAAACTTGGAAATAACTCATGAAAGAATAAAGTTACGTTAAAACCAACCAAACCATTGTTTTTCTTGTGAAATTCCCAATAAGTTTGATGTGTCACATGACCCTTTTCCTATTGAAAAACAAAAGTTGGATCCAAGATGGCCGACTTCCAAATGGCCACCATGGTCACCACCCATCTTGAAATGTGCCACAAACAGGACGTTAATATCACCAAACATTCCCATTTTATTAAGGTGTATCCATATAAATGGCCCACCTTGTATATATATAATTTTTTTTTTTCAATGAGAGCTTTACATTTAAGCGTAACAAATTTATGTGTCTGGTTTCGATGGACTCTTTTTCTGTATCTGTGCTGTAGGTGTTTGTGCTGTTTTAATAATTGAATAATTTTTATTTGACCTGCTAAACTATCGCAATGTGTAAAAAATTACTGACAGACTAAAGAAGCTGCTTGGATGAGTAGTGAAATGTTTTTACCTAACAAAAAATAAGTCCAGTTTACATGACTCAACTTCCAGTGCTGTTACCAATGTGCGCTGTTACCATTTTGTACATTTTACACAATAAACTTCAAAATACAACCTCTCTTTGAAAGCCATTTATATGTATTTGATCATTTATAATTTCAATATCAATTTATAATGACTTACAGTAAATGAGGAATGCACTGGATAAAGGAAAAGAGAAGCTTGAGTATTCAATGTGCCGGATGAAAGTGGTGTCAAGCACTTGGAGATCAGAGTTGTAAGATGTGTGCGGCATCAAATGCGCAGCATGAAAGCAGTTGAGGGCAGAAGTGCTGATGATGGAAGTTTTAATTCCTAAAGCATGTATCTGTGGTCCATGTTGCAATAAATCGTGCGGAACAGACAGAGTCATTTCCGGGAAATGTAAGTGAAAGTTTAGAGCTGTGAATGCAGTCAGCATGGTAATTTATCCAAATTGCTAAGAGAGTCCGTAGTCGAGGGTGGAAGCAGGAGATCAAAGCTTGGAGTTCAGTCAGCATAGCTAACAGGTCCAATCCATGAGGTTCAGTAGGCATGAGCTCATCTTGTGGACATTCTGGCTGAGTGGGACAAGATGCTTGTTCTCGGTGGGGCGGTAGAATGGATCACAACAGGCTCCTTTTTGTCGGATGCCGATCTCTGAGCCGAGTGATAGTGTGATGACTGCACATTTTAATGCTCTGACCATGTCATGGCTCACTGTCTTACGCCAACTGCCATTCTTTCCTCCTTCAGGAGGAAGGGCAGCATGCAAACACAGTTGCTCTAATGCAGAAAGTTGCTCCAGCTGGAGCCAGCTAATGGTGATTTTAGTCAGGCAGTCTAGATGAGCTCTTGGCATGGGTTGGGCTAATGTACGTTAAATGTTAGAACCCTAGTGCTGCCTGAGAACTGGAACAGTCGCAGCGTACCAATTCAATTTTCAATTCAATTTTATTTATATAATGCTTTTAACAATGGCCATTGTCTCAAAGCAGCTTCACAAAGTGAAAAGAAAATTTATGGAAGTGTTTATGAGTGAGAAAAATGTGTCTAGATAATGATATTGTCCTTCATGAGCAAGCCAAGAGTGACAGTCACTGTGACAAGGAAAAACTCCCTGAGATGGCAATAGAAAGAAACCTTGAGGATGGGTTCCCTGTTGAATCAGGTTCCTCTCAACGTTTCCTTCTACTGCCATCTCAATAAGTTTTTCCTTGCCACTGTCGCCGTCATCCTCGGCTTGATTATTAGGGACAATCTGATCATTTTGATTCATACACATTCACATTTCATACAAACTTAAATAATTCTTTTGATTGTGTAAAGCTGTGACAATGTCAATTTTACTGAATTGAATTTCTCCACTTTATAGCCTCATTAAACCCTCTGCAATTCCATGGGACAAACTGAACACATTTTTTCTTAGCACAGTTTGTTATCCTGCTGGTCTTGATCAGAAACTTGGGAACTATTGTGGAAAGCAGCATTTAAAGCGAAAAATAAAGAGAAAAATAAATAAAGAAAAAAAATTATTATTTTCCTTACAAAAAAAAAAAAAAGTAAACAGTTTGAACAATGGCTCCTTTTACCTTTATATGGTTGAAAATCACTACAAAAAATTAAGCAAATTTAGAAAACCCTTTTTACCCATCACAACAAAATGCTAGTAAACTGTCTGATGTACCACTTAGTATCTTTATAAAAATATTACAGAAAAAAAGTTGCTCAACAGACTCACTCGTAACTGTTTTACTTTAGCATTTCCGATGTTTAAACTACAATTCTTTTTCAGTTAAATTTGGTGAACTCTGAAATTTGTCCAAATTAGTTTATTCTAGTATATAGAATATAAAATAGTTTATTTTTGCGTCTGTCCGTGGGTGCTGATAAAGATGGTGAACATCACACTTTCGCTTAAAATATTAGTCAAACATCTTACATCTTATCCATGTTATTTTGGTTATTTATAAGAGGAGCTCCATTTTTCCGCTGCTCACTCCATGCGGGCGGAAGCAGAAGTCCCCGCCAAAACATTTTAGACGAAACAAAACAAAAAAAAGCACATTCTGCACGGCAATAAAATTCTTCTTTCTTTCTTTCTTTTTTTTTTTTTTTTTTACATCTTTACAAAGTGGTCAAAAGCAGAGCTTGCAAACACTGAACAGTCTATAAGTTAAGTACATCTTTCCTAACACATTTCTCCTCAAAATGTTTTTTTTAATAAAACTACTTGTGGCCAAGAGACAAAATAATTATCTTAGTATTATATTAGTTTAAGAAATCAAATGTGCTCTTTAAAGTATAAATCACTTCAAAGAGCAGACACATTGCCTGTGGAAGATTTTCCACATCATCCACAATCATGGTACCTTCCAAATTGATAGCTGTTGTTGTGGCATCAAGATGCAGGGAATAGGATAGTGTCGAATCGCAGAATCCCAACTGCAATGTTGGACATGTCTTCATTGTTGTCACAGTCCAAAATAGTTGAGACTAAAAACAGAAACTAAACGCATTTTCACTAGCAATTAGAATTGTGCAAACCTAATTAACATTGTACAGATTTTACATTTTACTAAAAACACAAACTGCACAGCTTCAACCTGAACATGTTTTATGAGTAAATATAAAAAATATATCACTTTTACTCACAGATATGTTCTTTAGGTGCATACAAAAGGTAAGATGGAGAAAACAACAGCTAAACTGATTTTTTCTGAACTGAACTGAACTGATGAAACTTCTAGAAGTGAAGGCAAAACTACGGCAAGTCAATAAGGGACAAAAAGACAAAGCACAGTCTCTGCCTCTAGCAACACAAGCATATACAGTACTCATGTGAAACTAAATTAATAACACTATAATCTGTCTGTACAAGCCTTTTGAATCAGGACACAGCAGTGGATGCAGGAGGGAATAAAGACGATCAAACCACTGCATAAAAAGGCCATTTACTGTATATTCAATAAAACCTATTCTAAAACTGAAAATTTAATATTTGAAATGTTATCAAAATACATAATTATGAAGAAAACCTTTTACATTTTTAAAATCACTTAAATGTCAATTTTTCCTTCTTTCAATCTAATCTCCTTTTTGTAATTTATATTACTGGACTTTCTTACCTCTTTTACTGACTTCATCTGTTCCGTCTGCTTTTTATTCTTACTACTGTCTAAATTTCTAACCTCTTGTCTATTGTTCTTACTATAATTTTTTACTTCCTTTCTTTATGTATTATATGTAACATGCCATCTTACAGTTTTTTTTTTCTCAAATTATCTTTACTTTCTTTTCTCTACCCCTTCTAAGTTTCAGTTTCCTGAATTTTCAGATCTCAAAACTGTTTAAAGAGCAGTTTGTCGCCTCCGAGTGGCGCAGTGGTAAAAGCGCTCGCCCTATCATCCGGAGATGGCTAGTTCGAATCCCGGGTGGTGCTGTAACCTCTCGCAGCCGGAGGTCTAGAGGGAGCTGATTGGCCGAGCTCTCTCAGAGGGGAGGGATGAGAGGTACTTAGTGCTCCTACATTAATCACGGCTCTACAGCCAGTCAGGGGCGTCTGTGAGCTCGCGCAACGGAGGGAGCGGATAGCGCCGTCCCCCAACGGTGCGCGAGCGATCAGTTCGAAAAGATGCGGCCGGCTGGCGTCACGTGGTTCGGAGGAAGTAGCCTTAATGTGGGAGCCCCCTAGTGACGGGGAGGAATTGGACATGACTAAATTAGGGAGAAAATCAGGGAAAAAAAAAAAAGAGCAGTTTGTCTGTTAAGTAAGAATCACATCACAGATGGAACTATTCACAAACAGGTCTTGTAAAAATTGTTGGGGTCGTCACTAAGAAGGATTAGTAGTCCATAAAGAACGATTATTTCTCTCGTGTTGATGTTGGATTTCTGCAAAATTAGGAAAATTATTATTTAATAGCGCTCATGACGCTCATGCCACAAAAAAAATATGATGTGTCTGAGGAGCTTTTCTTAAGTTTGGAGTGATTGTCTTTGTCTTTAGTTCTGAAGATATCGATGAAATTTTCAGTGAGTTTATCCAGTTTTAGCCAGATATACGACTAAACTATAGCCTTCTACTTCCTGGTGACTTGAGGAGACATTTTCTGAATTTGGTGAAATGTGTATTGGAGTAGAATCATTAACTTCCCCTTCAAATCAAATTTTACCAAATCAGTTTGTCTATGACATGTGCTATGTCACATTAGACTATGTGCTGTCTAATGATTTCATGATATTGAATCCAGGTTAGCTGACAGCTGTATCTCTCATGATAAAGTGACTTTTTAATGCTAGAACACACACTAAATAGAGAGTATAAATTTACTGACTAAATCTTGCTTCCTGTTTCTTCCTAATTATTGCACACAGGAAATTACACCATACACATTCACCAAAGCGATACAACTGTCGAAGTTAAAATGTGACTGTTCTCATCCTTGTTTTATTTTTAAATTATTACTTAAAGTTTGGTTTAAATGCTTATTGTAAATAAAACGCACACCGCACACATTGCACACAGCTACACTAATTATATTTATAATACTTGATTGCCTTTGTGTGTGTAAAGCACTGGCCTGGGGTCAGTTTTTACAGAGAGTAAAAATGAAAGAAGATTTTAACTGCAAGTGATTTCTTAACATTTAGAGGAAGGAATGACTTATTCAGCAAAGAAAGAGGAAGAAATATGCAAATCTGCGTGTGAAGGCTAAACGCAACCCATTTTAACTTGGACAACTTTTACAGTTTAAACCCTCAGAGCTGCTTCAGGTGTTTCTGTTTGTTTAACTCTTTGGATGCAGAGGATGAGCATCTCGTACTGAGGTCAGAAATATATATTTTAAGTAATTTATTTCATTTCGTTTTTAAAATTAAATTATTCATTTGTTTGGTTATGAACTAAAATTAATCAATGCATTCTAAGTTATTAAGTCATAGTCTCAGAGCAACTTGAGACTATTTCAAGTAATCTGATTGCTTATGTAACTCCGTTACGTTGAGCTATTTTCAAGTTTGCCCCAACCAAGAACTGATTTGATTCAAGGATTTCTTTAAGTGTGAATTGAGTTTCGTGAGCTTTGATGATCCATTATTCAGAGGGACTAAACTACTAAACTATACACTGTGCACATTAAATGATTAAATGAAAATGTTAGCGTTCAATGATTTTGAATTCATTTGTTTTCATTTTTTTAAATTAAATTCTTGTGCAAAAAGAATTGTGTTGTTCACATTAAGGAATCCATTCATCTGATTCATTCTACTGTTTCTAAAATAAAAATGCATTCCATCCATCCATCAGTGCATGAATTTAGTAATTTAGGAGTAAGTTGGAAGTAAGATTTACTTCTATACATGTTTCATATATTAAAGAAAGATTTACAAATATCCTATTTATTCCTCACACATTGAACAGTACAACACACAACACACAACACACCCCTGGTGGATGGGTAGTTTGCTTTACAATGATGAACACTGCAGATTTAGGGTGTTTTTTATGTCTTTTATGACATTAAGACTGACCAGTAATTTCCATCTGTGATGATTATACAGGAAGTAATGATGGCGTCACTCAGATTTACTTTGTTGTTTCTGCTCATGTGTTCAGGTGAGTCATTTGCAAATGTAAAGTGTTTTTGTGTTTATTATTTATTATTATTAATTAATTTATTAGTGTTTGTTTACAGTTCAGTGTTAAGTTCCTCTTTACCTGCATCTCTGTCTCTCTCTCTGCTGTGGTGTATGACATGAGTTTCTTACTACGAACTTTTAATTTAAAATAAAAAATAAATAGGTTTTTAGGTTTTACAGCCTTTCCTATTGTCCGCGACTTGCATTATCAACACATTGCTGTGTTTTCATGTTGCAGGAGTTGTTTCTCAGACGTGGAGTGTGTATTACATACCGGATTCTATCTGTGCTCTAAAGAGATCCACAGTGATGATTGGCTGCAATTACACATATCCAGATGACTACACAATTCAGAGAGTTTTCTGGAGCAGAGTGTTGGTTACATATGAAGAGCCTCCTGATCTGTCATTAGACCCAAAGTACCGAGACAGAGTTCAGTACCTCGGAAACACACAGAGTGACTGCAGTCTCAGACTGAGTGATGTGACAGAACAGGACCAAGGCAAATACTACTTCAGATTTATAACAACGACTGCTACAGGAAAGTATCAAGGTAGAGATGGAATTAAACTTTCGGTCACAGGTAAGTGTTATTTAAATTAACACACTGTACTGTACACTGATGGTGATTATTCCATGACTTTCCATTTGAGAGTTTTTTTTTTTTTTCATTTATGTTCATGAGATCTTGCATTAGCTTCGGTTATCTGACTAGTTAACAGAGTCGTAATCTCACCAACTTGTCAGCTAAGCTAAATGAACATGTTTCTCAGTATCATGTGATGATTAAAAATGACTACTAATGAAAATTGTATTAGTTCAAGGCTCATATTGTATAAATGATTACACTTAACATAATATTGCTTACATAGTTTGTACATTTCATGTACATTACATTATATGACACTATATAGGGATGTTTTCATAAGTATTGATGCAGAAAAGAAATCCAAATCTAAGTTTGATACAGTTCCTTAGGACAGGGAATTATTTTGCATCATGAAAGTATTTCAGTTTCTATAAGCCTAACACTAACAAACATTTCCTCTCTTAAGCAGCAAGCAGTGATTAGAACCTAACTATCAAGATTCTGAGCAACTGTACATAAATATTTTATTCTATGCATAGATCATAAACCTTTACATATAAAAACAACCAGGCGAGAAATTCAAATGTTACAATACTTTTTATTCAGGAAAAAAAAAAAAAAAAGCTTACCAAAAAAAAAAAAAAGTTCTTTTTCCAGAACTTGTATGCTAGTTTTGGTTAGCCATACATTTTCCACATTTAATACCGGTTTTTGGTGTGCAATAATTTAATTCAATATCATTGTATTTGTTTTTGTTAAATTGTTTTATTGTTGCTTAGTGTATTTTGACACAAAGTGTGTTTTTCAATGCTCTTTAACGAGAGAAATTTGACAGCAAACAAGTGAGCACAAAATGTTCAAATGGCTACATGTATTAAACAGATGACGTATATCCTCAGTTATATGACCTTGACAAAAAAAAAAGCCAACATACACATTAAAATAACCACAACAGTGAATTTACATAAACATCTTATCCAGATGAGCAAGTCACAATAAGCAATATATGAGTCAAAACCATCAAAACACCAGTTGAATCGCACAAAACTGTAAAACACACAAATGTTGCTAATTTAAACATACAAACCAGTCCTTTGGGAATTTAATGTACAGAGCACAGACCTGACCAAACATTCGCTCCTAAAGCTGCTGCATGGTCACCCAGGCCTTTAAGGACTACAGTACAGTCACCTCCAACCAGCAACACAGCGTCTCCAACAGCTTGTTCATGTTCCTCCAGTACTTCCAAAAGACCATCTGTCACCACATTGACCCAATCCTCCACAGCAGACCTCTGTGGAAACAAGATAAGTCTTATAATGAGAAAGATAAATAAATATAATAAAATATCTGGTTATGATAAAATCAAATTGTTAGGAACCTCCACCAGAGGTCACTGTTCATGTTTGTAGTTTTTGTTGGTCGACTCAGTTTCCCAGAAGGCACCTCGGTCAGGTGATGGGGCTCATCTGAACCAAGGTGGCTCATTAAACATCTTATAAATAGCAGTCTGTTCTGGGAAACTGGGTTGAGCATTATATCCTATACAGTCATGTGGGCATTCCTTTTTGTTTCTTTAAGTTTGTTTTGTAACCTTTGTTTTCAGAGGGCTCTAGTTTTGTTTTCTGTATGTTCCTTGTTCTGATGGATTCATGGAGCTGCCTTGTTCAGTGTTTAGCTAGGCTGTGTCTCCTCCTGTGTAAGTACTGTTCTGTGTCTTCCCTTGTATGTGTAGCCACATGAGGGCTTAGCCGTTAGCAGGGTTAGCCGCTAGTAGGCCTTGACGGCTAGTAGGGTTAGCCTCTAGTAGGGTTAGCCTCTAGTGGGATTGACTGCTAGTGGTTCTGGTCACTAGTAGGTTAGCCGCTAGCTTGGAATAGCCTCATGTGTGCCTTTCTTTGTGTTCTGTTTCCTTTTTAGGTCTGTACTAACTCCATTAGATACTAACCCGGTTAGGTCAGCATCCAGTGTCTCCATATTCCGTGTAGCTACTAACCCAACTAACCAGTCCTGTCTCTAGTCTCTGTGCCCCTAGTCCTGTCTCTCCGGTCCTGTCTAGTCCTGTCTCTCCGGTCCTGTCTAGTCCTGTCCCCATCTCTAGTTCCCGCCATGTCCTGTCCAGCCTCGTCTCTTGTTCCCCTATGTGTCCTTAATTAGCTCCAGCTCTGTTTCCTCATCCGTAGTCCCCTGTGTTAGTCCTCTGTTCTTTGTCAGTTCTCAGTCCTCTGTGTTAGCACGCCGTTCCCTGTGTTAGCGCGCCATTCCCTATGTCTTTCCTGAGCCCTAGTGTTAGTTTGAGTTTGTTTGTTTTGTTTCAATGTTTTTGAGTTTTGTTAATAAAGACAATTTTGGTTTGCACACCCCTCTGCGTTCATGCCTACAATATATGCCCACGGCAACACCATCAGCCGGTCTAGCCAAACCCACCAGCTAGATGCCATGACACAAATAAAATATATTAATAAGGCTATATACCAACTAAGTATAAAATACTGTTTTTGGAATTCTGATATGTATTAAAGCTTTGTATTGTTTCATATTATACCAGATATCTCCACAGATTTCTAATAATAGTGTTAGCGACTGTCTGTCTATACCTTCTGCATTAAAAGAACTGAGTATCTATGAGGTCCTCAATGAGGATTTCATAGAAATCAGTAAACCAGTATAACATTTGTATGTGAGCCAAACTAAGAAAGCACTCTTCTAATAAATAATACCCCATTTGTCCCGAAGGCAATGTTGGCTCTATTAGCCCGGAAGAACTCGTTAACTCTGTTAGCCCTGAAAAACCTGTTAATTAACAGGTATCCAGGCATCGACAAACATCACCTCACATTTTCAGAAGAAACTCTACAGTGCTTAGCTCCCCACATACAGTACATCAATCAGCCATAATACTATAATCACTTGCCTAATATTGATTGTGTACCCCCTTTGCATGTTGAAACAGCAGGGTGCATTGTCCTGTTGACAGATATGGAGTGAAATCAGTGTCATAATTGATAAATAAACCATATGATTCACAAATGTGTTATACATATTTAAATGTAATGCAAATTACAAATGCTTTTTGCCCATAGTAATGTTCCAAAATCTGTTTATTACATCATTCTATATCTAACTAAATGTGTTGTGGTATAATATAAAAATGTATAATAATAATAATAATATACATTATTTTATAGCTATAGCACAGTTAATATCATAGACATTATCCATGTCTCCACCCAGCTAATATCTGCTACTTAATATGCAATGTAAAAAGTCTAAACAATAGGAGATGATAACAACCCCCACAGGCTGCACTACATGTTTCACCTCTTTCCTCTCATTCACAGAGCTTCAGGTGGAGATGATTCCTGACAGTGTGGTTGAGGGAGATAACGTCACTCTCACATGTAAAACCACCTGCAGCCTGACTGACACTCCAACATTCACCTGGTACAAACATGAACATCTTTCATCCTTCACCTCCTCCTCTAAGCCTCTCCATCTGAGATCGGTCAGACAGAGGGATGCAGGCAGCTACAGCTGTGCTGTAGAGGGAGAAAGCTATCGCTCCGGTGCTGTCAAGCTTAATGTTCAGTGTAAGTACAGATTTATTCATTCACTCATCAAATTACAAAGACTTAAAGTTCGTGCTTAATCTGGATGTAAAAATAAATCAGATCGGTAATCAAGCTTTAACTAACAGGCAAGTAACACATATGTTCTGATATGTTATGATGACGTTATGATACTTTTTTAAGTTATTATCCTATAACCTATTTGTAACTAATATGTACAGTAACTGATTCTTGTTGTCCTTGTCCTAATTCATGTTATCTAGACACGTGTAGCATATTTTTTTTACACTTGCTGACTTGCTTGTGGCGGCACGGTGGTGTAGTGGTTAGCACTGCCGCCTTGCACCGCCAGGGTCCGGGTCCACTCATATTGATGATTGAGTGAGTGACTTACTTGTGTGCTAGTATACTTCTAAGCAAGGACACAAACTTACACAATTGCAGATAAACTGACTGCAGAGCAGATGAAATACGCACACTAATTTACTTACTAGCATAGCATCCTAGCATACTTATGAATTAGCATAATGTGTCATAAACACCAGAGCAGAAACCATGGACATTAGTGTGCTAACATACTAAAGTACTTGAACATCATATTTCATGTGTGTTAGCATGCTTACAAATGTACATGCAAAATAATAAAGACATAAAAAATATTTAAAAAACTAGGAGACAGGGCTGCTAACCTTTTAGAAAATCTTTGGAGTGAGATTTTGAAAATAAGGGCATTGGTTCTGTCTGTAGCGCTCGTGTGGAATTCTCTCTTAATCACATTTGTTAGTCTTTGAGTGTTCTTGTGAATATTAAAAATAGTACATGACCAAACTTTATCATGTACTATTATTTTATTTATTTTATTTCCACTGTAAATATTCACATGCATTTCACTCACTGTGTCACTCTCCTCACTCTCACACAGTCTGTAAATGCCTTTGAATGTCGATTTATTTTATAATATTGTTGCTCTGTCTAGCACCGTTATGACCGTTCCAAATATTATCCCTCGTTTCATGTTTGATGGATGCCGTCAAATAGCTGTAAATGTGGGTTAATTTCAACCAGATTATGGGAATATTATTTTGCTTCACTTGGAGAGAACAAAATGGCATAGTGTCGTTCTGGTGCATTCCGGCCGCACTACCCATGTGTATGTGAGAAAGTGCATGCGGGACTGATGTAGCAATTCATCCTCCAGATAAAAGACGTCCATAGATGACTCATCATAAAGAGGATGGAGCTCAGCGAACATTCCAAAAGATAGTAATTAAGTAATTAAGATTCTCGTTTGTTTTCTTTGCTTCTTGCCGGTAATAGATCCTTCTAAGACAGTCTCAGTGTCCATCAGTCCCACTGGTGAGATAGTGGAGGGCAGTTCGGTGACTCTGACCTGCAGCAGTGATGCTAATCCACCTGTGCAGAACTACACCTGGTATAAGGTGAATGAAAGCTCACCTGTAGGATCTGGACAGAGTTACAGCTTCACGTTGAGCTTCTGCAACAGTGGATGGTTTTACTGCATGGCTCAGAATAAATACGGGGCTCAGAGAGCCGCTGCGGTTCCTCTCACTTTAAACGGTATTACAGTTATTATAAAAAATATCACTTTGTAGTATTGGTAAAGGTGAATGAGCTACAGCTGAGTGATATTTGTCTGCACACAGGGAGCAGGAGTGTGGTTCTGTATGTAGTTCTTGGAGTCACAGGTGGATGTGGATGGTTATTTGCTATCATTGCTGTTTTATGTATGAGGTAAGCGTGTGTGTGTGTGTTTTTTTTAATCAACTGGCTGAAATGCCTATGAGATGAACTGATTACTGTTCATTTTTAGAAGAAAGAAAAGAAGAGGTTCAGATGATGTTGGCAAGTCTGGTCAGGTCAGTGAACTGTAACAGGACACAGTGACACAGTGTAGAATGAACATGAGGAAACATCAGGATCAAAGCTCTTTTCATCACTAAACACAGCTTTAGTAGTAAATGCTGTTAAGTGTTAAATCATAGAGTGCAACTTCAGGCACAGTTTATTTACTCAGACAATCAGCAGTTTAGTTCCTCAGACAAAAAAAAAAAAAAAAATTGCACTCAGACTTTCAGATCTGGAGGATGTCCTAAAAGCACCAATCACATTCTTTTTAATCTTCTCACAGACAGTTCACTTGAGTCCTCCGGATAACACATACACAGGTCTTGATCTTCAGACCAGGTTCTCGAGTGACGTGTATCACACACTTACAATACGTGTCCTCAGAGACAAACTTCACTCAGATATTCAAATCTGGAAAAAGTCACTAAGAATGATAAACCCATTATTTATTTTTTCTTTCTCTCACACAGAGTCCTTTTGATGACACGTACACATCTCTGGACCCTCAGTCCATCTCTCCTGATTATGACACGTTAACAGTGAGTGTTTCCATTTGTTCATCACTTTGCTCATAATCACTGGATTCAGCACCAGGCTGAAGAGCTTTGGAAACCTTAATCCACTTAATTAATCCACAAAATCAAAAGCTTTAAAACAGTTTATGTCAGAAGGGTGTAATGCTGGTATGCTTCTGCCATGTCAATTTGGAAAACATCTTGTGTTATCTCATCATCACAGGAAATATACATTTATGGCTTTCCTGGAAGTCTGTACTTTTGTATGTTAGTTTGTTTAATTTTTTCACCTCAAACACTTTATCATGATTTTTTTTCCCTTTTAGACTGCAAGAAAGTAAAACGTCTTTTTCTACATATGTACAGAGGAACCACGGATTGGGAGTAACGTGGTTTGCGAGTGTTCAGCAAGACGAGCAAAGATTTTAATACATTTTAATTAATTTTTGACTTGAAAAATGAGCAAGTCTTGGCTTATGATGGCCGAGTATCATGTAGCATGCATGTGCTTCTTGTTTTGCCGTCGAGTGTCACGTGATCACAACTGAGCCAATGGTTTCTCTCCCTCGCGCACATTGCAAATTTGTGGGTAATTGTCTCCCCTGCTCGGTCTTAGTGCGCGTCTCTCACCTGGTATAATCAACATCCATGTTGCACAAACTAGATTTACTCGTTGTGTGTGTGAAACTCAAATAAGAGATGAGGAAGTGTTACTGTGTAAGACAAGAAGTGGGAGAGGGGAGGGTCTCATTCCTCTTATCTTCTTAATTTAGCTTCACACACACACAAACACAGCGCCTGCACGCACAAACAGAAACACTTATCTGTCGGGATTTATTTGACTTTTTTAGTAAAGGCAAAGTGCAGGTTAATTTGTTTTATTTTTAATAAAATAAAACTTATACATAATTTTTTTATATATAAATTCATTTTTATTTATATATATATTTTTTGGGGCTGGGGGTAGGAGGGCTGTAGAACAAATCATTTAAGTTTCCATTATTTTCCATTTTATTTCTGCAAATCCTATTTGGTTTGCGAGTGTTTTGATATACGAGCCTGCTTCCGGAATGAATTATGTTTGTAATCCAAGGTTTCACTGTACTATAGAATTCGGTTCTGTTTTATTCATTACACTTGATGTATATTTTATCTACTAAACTAACACACTGTGGAAATATGTGCATTAATATTTTATACATTTTGCACAAAAGAACTAAGTATGAAGAATTCTAAGAACTCTTAGCATGGTTTATTTATAATGAGGTATAATGATCTGAGGTGGAGATTATGAATCTTTATTGGAATCTACTGTAATACATACTGTACACAATGATGTGAATCTACAACTTTTCCAAGTAAAAAAGCAAGACTGCTGTAACACAAAACATGAGATAATGTACAGTAACATCTTGATGTAATGTATGATTAGCAGACAGTTTATTATATAATAATCATGACTAACCCACTCTCGAATATTAACTGTATCATTTACAGTATGTGGTGTGGGTTGGTGAGCCGCACCACAAGATGTATTAGTATTTATAAGAGCCTTTACACAGGGCTTCTGTGGGGTTTAATGAAATACTAGTTAGTCAGAGTGTTTATGAGACACGCATGGGAAGATTTTCTTGCTTGGAAATAAAGTGGGATTATTAGTTCATAAACTAAAAAAAGAAGTGCATGAGGGACTAATGGTGTTCCACTTTCTTTCACTCTCTATCACAATGGCTTAATATGAAGACAAGGCTGTGTCTTTCACCTTTGTCTTGGCTTGCTGCTTGATGTGTCTTTGTCTTGGCCCTGATCCTTTTACTGGTTCTACCTAATGATTGCATGAAGTGCAGTGATTTAAGGACCCATCAATAGACACACTGCCAGGTGCAGTGTCGTTACAGTACTCCCCTCTATGGATGGCTCCCGACGTCCGAGCGTCGATCTGGTCGGGTTAGGCTGATGGGTTGACACCAAGCCTGGTGGTCCTCCGCTTGGCCTTCATGGGGCATCACAATGCCGTCCCATGGTGGGTCTATGGGAGTGGGGAACCAGACAACAGGGAACCCATCCTCATTTGGGTCATAACAAATAGCAGGAATTTTATGCTGACATACTGTGTGTTAGGCAGCTGGAAGTTCAATATAACAGAAGATGTCTAAGTTAACATGAAGTCCAGTTCAGCACCAAGATGAGTCAGACAGGTGCAGAGGGGAGCTCAGGAGCAGAATGTGTAGCTAGAAACCATCATGAAGCAGAATCCAGCTGGAGGTGGTCCTTCTGTGGATGCCTCAGGATCCTCGCAGGGTTGGTCTCTGTCTATTTGAGCTGATACAATCTCTAGATGCTTTTGTGATGAGTAGAAAAAGAAATCCAAAACCTGATTTTTTTTTGGAGGTGAATATTAATTAAGGATTTCAGCTATAGTGACAAGGATGCTTGAGCTTGAAAGTAACGTGATGTGACCCATGCATGACTGGAATGAACAATGCGGCTGAAGCTTTCGAAGAAAAATGAAAGTGCCAGACATTGTGCCATCTTCTAACCTCAGACCTGCTTTTTCTTTTCTGATTTACTTCACAGCACTGATCACATACTGTGAGTGTGTGTTTATACACCCTACTGTACAGTCCACATTAGGTTAATTAACACTGCACTACACACATAAACATTAAGTTGAAGTTTAGTCAGGAACATAAAATCCTGCCTTCTTGTGAAGTAGAAATGTCAGTTATGAGACAAGATTTGTGGATGTTCTTTTAGCTTAATTTGTTTAAAAATAAAACTATAGATTATCTGAACCCTAGAGATTTATGTCTCCTTCTACAGATATTATAACCTGCTGTAGTAGATCATAAGGGCATTAATTTACTTTTAGCGCATAATGTACCTATCTCTGTCCTTCTAAATACTGCACGCAGGAAATGACTTCATCCACACAGCGACTAGAGTTTTCATTTTCAAGTGTTTTCTTTACAATGTGTATTTCAAAATGATGCCAGTTGTAATAATAATTTACAGGTCTATTATATTTGGTCATCATAACCTTTGTGTGAGTGTGAGAAGAGTGCTGGTCAGGGGTCAGTCTTTGTGACCATCATATTTATAAACAAAAGGAAGAACCTGATCCTGAATCAGCACTGAACTACAGCAGGGGCTTTAATACAATTAATAATCTCCTACAATACACTAATATTTGTTTATCTCCTACAATACACGTATTTGTTTCAATACACTATTACATGTTGGAAACATTAACTAAACATCACTCATCACCAGTTCACTCTGCAAAACAAATGAATACAGAATACACTGGTGTGCTGCCCCTATTGTGCAAGTAGAAGGGGCTGTTTCCATAGTAACACAAAGTGACATGCACATGAATAACATGAGTGTATGATGCATGTAACAAATATAAATAAAGTTGCACGTGTGAGTGTTTAGTGTTTCTTAATTTGTAGCGGAAGGAAGGAAGGAAGGACTACATCAGTAATGAAAGATGAAACATCTTGTGTGTGCATGTGTGAGTATGTGTGTGTGCATGAAAGTCAATCAGCAACAATCAGCAACCTGGACAGTTTAAACTCTCAAAGCTGCTCCTGGTGTTTCAGTGTGTTTTTCTCTCTGGATGCATGAGATAAACGTCTCTTAATGAGGTTAGAAAGTTTTTTTTTTTCACTTTTAAATTCTGTAATGTAATTACTCATTTATTCACTTAACCTAAACCATGCATTGTTTAAATAAGTCACTTCTAAATTGGTGTTTTTGTCATTTCTATCTCAGAACCACATTTTTAAAATCCGTTTTCCTTTGTTGTTTTTTTTATTTGTGTGGAGTGTGTACATGTAATTTGATTTGTTCACAAAAGAATTCACACAAATAATGTTTTCTAAAAGAAAAAACAAGTTTTTCATGAGTATGTTTAATAATTTTGTATTAAAAAGAGAATGTTCTGTTATTTACTCTGAGTTATTGCTCTGAAAACTGAAAACTGAATTGTACAACACACGACACACCTGTAATAAATAGTTACTGTAACTGTAAACACACAGCACACTGTTTTAAAACACACTGCAGATTCAAGGGTGTTTTTATGACATGAAAAACTGAAAAGTATTTTCCATCTGGGATGAGTATACAGGAAGTACTGATGATGTCACTGAGATTGACTCCTCCCCTTTCTCTGCTGTTTCTGCTCATGGGCTCAGGTGAGTCATATGCAAATGTACACTGTTTTTTTTTCTCATAAATATATGAACTAACAGGATATACATACACATACACACACGCACCAACACCGATCAGCCACATACCAATCAGCCCTAATATTAACAGCATATATAACATGTATGCATAACATACTGTACTGTATGTATACACACACGATTTCATTAGGTACACCTCTTTAACTGCTCGTTAACAGAAATATCTAATCAGTTAATCACTCATGTAGAACGGTCAAGACGATCAGCTAAAGTTCAAATTGAGCATCACAAAGGGGAAGAAAGGTGATTTAAATGACTTTGAATGTGGCATGGTTGTTGGTGCCAAATATTTCTAAAAATGCTGATCTACCAGGACTTTCACTCACAACCATTTCCATGGTTTACAGAGGATTATCTGAAAAAGATAAAATATCCAGTGAGGGTAGTTATCTGGGTGAAAATGCCTTGTTGGTGCCAGTGGTCAGAGGAGAAAGGCCAGACTGATTCAAGAAGATTGGGGGAAAAATGCCCATGTGTATCAACAATATTAATCCAGTCTTAAACAGTATTAATCCAATCTCGGGTCAACGATTCAGGCTGGTGATGGTGTAAAAGTATGGCACACCTTGGGCTTCTTAGTACATGGCACAGCCTACCTGATTATTGTTGCTGACCACGCCCTGATAACAGCTGGATGTGGTCAACTTCTGGAAATTATGGAGCTTTGTCGGCCAACCTGCAGCAATAAATAATAATAATAATAATAATAATAATAATAATAGATTCTCTGTTGCAGAAGCTGTTGTCTCCCAGTCTGGGTGGAGTGTGTATTACACACGGAGCTACATCTGTGCTCTAAAGGGATCTACAGTGACCCTGGGCTGCAGTTACACACATCCATATGATTACACAGTTCAGAAAGTTTTCTGGAGCAGAGAGGTAGTTACAAATAAAGAGCCTCCTGATCTGTCATTAGACCCACAGTACAGAGGCAGAGTTCAGTACCTCGGATACACACAGAGTGACTGCAGTCTCAGACTGAGTGAAGTGACAGAACAGGACCAAGGCAAATACTACTTTAGGTTTATAACAACCCATGGAGAAAAGTATCAAGGTAGAGATGGAGTTGACATTTTTGTCACAGGTAAGCCAGATCAGCTGAAATAACACACTGTATTTTATTCATAATAAAATAATTAATTTGACAAGAATTCTTTGTTGAATTTTCCATTTAGGAAGTACATTTATGTTATTTAAACATTTATCTCTATAACGAACATCTCTTGTAGCTAACTGTAACCTTTAGGTCATAGTAACTCTCTCTCTTTTTCGTCACTGTGAATGTGCTGTTTTGTTGCTCTCCACTTCTAATTATCAGTTAAATACAATAGTCAACAGGTATTATACCCTTCAAATACTTCAAATGCACCACTGTGATTATGTAAAGCAGCTCCATGCAGAAATGTAGTGAAGAAGAAAGCACAATTACTTTGTAGAATGCGATGAAGTGAAAGGGAAAAGTATCCTGTGATAAAAGTACACAAGGATAAGTGAAATATGTACTTAAGTACAGAAACAAAGTCAATTTACTAAACCATTTAACTCTGATTAAAAAAGAGAAGTCTGAATGCAGTCAGTTGAGAGTTATAAGTAATCAGATGAATGAGTACTGTAGTTGTTGTACACATTAGGTGATCGTAAAATTGTTGATTATTACTACAGACTATATTAATCCTGGTGCACATGGAAATATTGTAACCTTACAGAGTGCTTACAGAGTGATTATAGAATTATTCATCTAAATAGATTCCTAAACAGTAAAATGGCATTAAAAAAAGGAAATGGTAAAGACAGCCAAAAGTCAAGCAGAATAGTAGCGGGGAACATTCAAGAGCAAAAACAGAAAAACAGGCAAAAAAATAAAATCACAAACAGAAATCATGAACGGCAAAAGGGCTTTAAAAACCCCATGAATAAAAGACGAGGGAGAAGAGTGACCCTGCTGGGAGGAAGCCCGGAGCCCATGTCTGGAGCCAGGCCTGGACTGAGGGCCTGTCAGCGAGCGCCTGGTGGCTGGGTCTGCCACGGGGCCCGGCCAGGCACAGCCTGAAAGAGCAACGTGGAAACCTGTCCACCCCCATCTCATGGACCCACCACCTGCGAGAAAAATCGGTGGGGTAGGGTGCGCTGCTATTTGCGTAGCAAAGAAGGCCGAGGGCCTCGACGGACCAGACCCGGAAGACAGAAGTTTGCTCTAGGGACATGGAACGTTACTTCTCTGTGGGGAAAGGAGCCGGAGCTTGTGCGGGAGGTGGAGCGTTATCAGTTAGATCTGGTGGGGCTTACCTTGACACACAGCCTCGCCTCTGGATCTGTACTCCTGGATAGGGGTTGGACTTTGTTCTTCTTTGGAGTTGCCCAGGGTGTGAGGCGCCAGGCGGGTGTGGGGATACTCACGAGTCCCCGGCTGAGTGCCATGACATTGGAGTTTACCCCAGTTGACGAGAGGGTCGCCTCTTTGCGCCTGAAGGTCATGGAGGGGAAGACTCTCACTGTTGTCTGTGCTTATGCACCAAACAGCAGTTCAGAGTATTCTTCCTTCTTGGACTCTCTGAATGGAGTATTGCTTCGGGCCCCAGTAGGGGATTCCATAGTCTTGCTGGGGGACTTCAATGCACATGTGGGCAATGATGGAAATACTTGGAGGGGCGTGATTGGAAGGAACGGCCTCCCTGGTCTAAACCCGAGTGGTGTTTTGGTATTGGATTTCTGTGCTAGTCATGGATTGTCAATAACAAATACCATGTTCAAGCATAGGGATGCTCATAAGTGAACTTGGTACCAGAGCACCTTAGGCCGAAGGTCATTGATCGATTTTGTGACCTGAAGCCATATGTCTTGGACACTCGGGTAAAGAGAGGGGCAGAGCTGTCAACTGATCACCATCTGGTGGTGAGTTGGGTCAGGTGGCAAGGGAGGCCACTGGACAGACCTGGTAGGCCCAAACGTGTAGTGTGGGTGAATTGGGAACATCTAGGTGAGGCCCCTGTCCAGGAGGCCTTTAACTCCCACCTCCAGCAGAGCTTTTCCAGCATCCCTGTGGGAGCTGGGGATTTTGAATCGGAGTGGTCAATGTTCAAAGCTTCTATTGCTGAAGCTGCAGCTGTGGTTGCAGCTGAAGTTGTGGTCTTAAGGTTCTGGGTGCTTCAAGGGGCGGTAACCCTCGAACATCGTGGTGGACAACTGTGGTTAGGGAAGTTATTCGACTGAAAAAGGAGTCCTTCAGGGATATGTTATCCCAGGGGACTCTAGAGACAGTTGCAAGGTACCAGCGGGCTCGAAGGACAGCAGCTGCAGCGGTAGCAGAGGCAAAGCAGTGGGTGAGAGGAGCTCTGAGAATTCATGGAGAAGGACTTTCGGGCGGCACCAAGGTGCTTCTGGACGACCATCCGGCACCTCAGGAGGGGGAAACGGGAAACCACCCAAGCTATGTACAGCAAGGATGGGACACTGCTGACCTCGACTGAGGAGGTAATCATGCGGTGGAAAGAGCACTTTGCAGAACTCCTGAATCCGACTAATCCACCCTCTCTTGCAGAGACAGAGCTGGAGGATGACGGGGGGTCGGCGTTGATTTCCCTGGCCGAGGTTACTGAGGTAGTCAAACAACTCCACGGTGGCAAAGCCCCGGGAATTGACGAGATCCGACCGGAAATGCTGAAGGCTCTGGGTGTTGAGAGGCTGTCTTGGTTGACACGCCTCTTCAACATTGCGTGGAAGTCGGGGACAGTGCCTAAGGAGTGGCAGACTGGGGTGGTGGTTCCCCTTTTTACTACTCAGCCTCCCTGGGAAAGTGTACTCAAAGGTGCTGGAAAGGAGGGTTCGGCTGATTGTCGAACCACAGACTGAAGAGGAACAATGTGGTTTTCGTCCTGGTTGTGGAACAGTGGACCAGCTTTTTACTCTTGCAGGAATCCTGGAGGGGGTGTGGGAATATGCCCATCCAGTCTACATGTGTTTTGTGGATTTGGAGAAGGCATATGATCGCGTCCCTTCGAACTTTCTGTGGGAGGTACTGCGGGAGTATGGGGTGAGGGGGTCACTTCTCAGGGCCATCCAATCCCTTTACACCCAAAGTGAAAGCTGTGTTTGGATCCTCGGCAGTAAGTCAGACTTGTTTCCAGTGGGTGTTGGCCTCCGCCAGGGCTGTGCTCTGTCACCACTCCTGGTTGTTATTTTCATGGACAGGATATCAAGGCGCAGCCGTGGAGGAGAGAGTATCCAGTTTGGTGAACTAAGGATTGCATCGTTGCTTTTTGCAGATGATGTGGTCCTGATGTCATCATCAGTCTCTGCCCTGCAGCGCTTGCTGGATCGGTTTGTAGCTGAGTGTGAAACGGCGGGGATGAGGATCAGCACCTCGAAATCTGTGGCCATGATTCTCAGCAGGAAACCGATGAATTGTCTACTCCAGGTAGGGAGCGAGTCATTACCCCAAGTGAAGGAGTTTAAGTATCTCGGGGTCTTGTTTACGAGTGATGGAATATTGGAACGTGAGATTGGCCTGAGAATCTGAGCAGCGAGGGCGGATCTTCATTCCAACCCTCACCTATGGTCATGAGCATTGGGTCATGACCGAAAGTACAAGATTGCGAATACAAGAGGCAGATATGGGGCTTCTCAGAAGGGTAGCTGGCTTTTCTCTTAGAGATAGGATGAGAAGCTCAGTTATTCGTGAGAAGCTCGGAGTAGAGCTGCTACTCCTTTGTGTGGAAAGGAGTTAGTTTAGGTGGTTCGGGCATCTAGTAAGGATGTCACCAGGACACCTTCCTAGGGAGGTGTTCTCGGCACGTCCAGCTGGGAGGAGACTACGGGGCAGACCAAGGACTAGATGGAGAGATTATATCTCCACACTGGCCTGGCAACGCTTCGGGATTTCCCAGTCATAGTTAGCTGATGTGGCTGTGGAAAGGGAAGTTTGGGGTTCCCTGCTGGAACTGCTACCCCCACGACCCGATTTTGGTTAAGCGGTTGAAGATGAATGGATGGATGAAAAGAGCTTAATAAAGGCATACAAGATACATTGAGTAAATACTCATAAGAGTGAGTACTTTATGTGATTAAATAGATGCAGTGAAATATTGAAAATGTGTGCTTAATTAGTCCAGAGGTGACATGCACTCAGGTGTTTTATTTTTCTTTTCTTTTAACAATTCTATGTAATCTAAAACTTTTTTTTGTTCTACTATGTAAGAGTTCCTGTTAAAATGGCACAAGACATTTGGATTTTGTATAAACTGTATTATATTGTATACTGTATTATGTTGTATATCATCATGTATATCAAGAAGTCATCTGTTGTAACTGCTATGTTTATCATAATCATTATTTCTTTAGGAAAATGTGTATTTTATTGAGGCAAAGAGAGGTTAGCTAACATTGTTTTTATAAAAGGTAAGTAAAGAAAGTTGACATTCTCAACAGTAGCTACTGTTTTTACTTACAGTTTTTAATTCAGCACTCTTCATAAAAATCTTCTCATGCCAATTGCCTGTTGTAGAATATATTTTAATGCTGTAGTGTTAATATTATTTAACAAAATAACTTGATACAAAAGCCAACAAGCTCATCTTAACACTAATGTTATGAGTTAATCACTGATGCTGAAAATCATGTCTAGCACATGTGGTCATGTCGTGATCTGTGATTGTTTATTTATACCTCACACAGTGGTTAACTCGACCACAAGTATGCATTAGCTTGTAATGTCTCTCCTACAGTCATGCAGGTCAGCAGTCTATCTGCCTAATTACACAGGACTCTCCAGTTGTAATGAACAAAATACCCTAAAGAGAAAATGGTGTCTGTGGGCACCATTTAGACTGCAAATAAGACTATTATAAGAATACAAATTTCTATAAATATATAGAAAATCACCTTTGGTGCTGGAATTTATCCACTGTAACCCCAACATTTGAAAATACACAGTTAGATATCATGAACATTAGACACGTCTCCACCTTACTGCATTCTGATAGTTAATATGTAGAAGGGTTTATGATTCAGAAGATAAACAATAAGAGATAATAAGAGTAGAACTGACAGTAATCCCCACAGGCTGCACTACATGTTTCACCTCTTTCCTCTTATTCACAGAGCTTCAGGTGGAGATGATTCCTGATAGTGTGGTTGAGGGAGGTGACGTCACTCTCACATGTAAAACCACCTGCAGCCTGACTGACACTCCAACATTCGCCATGTACAAAACTGGACGTCCTTTACCCTTCATCTCCTCCTCTAACCCTCTTCGTCTGCAATCAGTCAGTCAGAGGGATGCAGGCAGTTACAGCTGTGCTGTACAGGGAGAAAGTTATCGCTCCCCTGCTGTCTCTCTTGATGTCCAGTGCAAGTACAGATTTATTCATTAACTCATAAAACTAGCAACACTAAAAGTTTATGGTGAATCCAGATGTAAAATGAATCCTCAGTCACGAATCTG
This sequence comes from Clarias macrocephalus, assembly GCA_011419295.1. NCBI lineage: Eukaryota > Metazoa > Chordata > Actinopteri > Siluriformes > Clariidae > Clarias > Clarias macrocephalus. The sequence continues at coordinate 35,308 of JAAGKR010001503.1, read as the reverse complement.
TAAAGTAACAGTAAAGTAATACAAAACTAAATTATTATAATAATATCATGAATGTGGGTATAAAAGTGGTTATTAGTTTGTTAGAAAGCTTGAATTGCAAATTACTTGAATATGGACCTTTTGTGAGTATTAACAAGGAGACATACATTTACACTAGAATGTTAGATTAGCCTGAATGTCTATTAGCATAGTTTCATGCTAGCTCACTGCTGCAGTAAAACATGAAGTCAAATGTGAAGTAATGATGGATTTCATATTCTGGGTAATAAAAATAAAGAATTAATGTTAATACTGTAAAGTTAACTTTTCTGTCTATAGATCCTCCTAAGAGTGTCTCAGTGTCCATCAGTCCCTCTGGTGAGATAGTGGAGGGCAGTTCAGTGACTCTGACCTGCAGCAGTGATGCAAACCCACCTGTGCAGACCTACACCTGGTATAAGGTGAATGAATCCTCAGCTGTAGGATCTGGACAGAGTTTCAGCTTCACATTGAGCTTCAACAGCAGTGGATGGTTTTACTGTGTGGCTCAGAATAAATACGGGACTCAGAGAGCCGCTGCAGTGTTTCTCACTACAAATGGTATTACAGTTATTATAACAAATATCACTTTGCAACATTGATGAAGGTGAATGAGTTACAGCTGAGTAATAACTGTCTGCACACAGGGGGCAGGAGTGTGGTTCTGTATGTAGTTCTTGCAATAGCAGGAGGATGTGGATGTTTATTTGCCATCATTGCTGTTTTATGTATCAGGTATGAGCATATTTTTCACCACCAACTCGCTTAATTGTCTGTGATGTGACTTGAATAATCTGATTATTGTTCATTTTTAGGAGAAAGAGAAGAGGAGAGTCAGATGATGCTGCCATGTCTGGTCAGGTAAGTGGACTGTAACAGGACAGAGTGACACAGTGTGATCTACTGCTCACGGTCACAACAGCAACATAAAACACCCTCATGGTTACCTGCAAAATAACAGAACAGAGAGTGATGAACGTTAGAGACAGTGTATAATAAACATGAGGAAACACCAGGGTTGAGGCTCTTTCCATCACTAAACATACTGTAGCTATAGTAGTAAATGTTGTGTGTTAGGATGTCTGCAACCTGAGGCGGAGCTTATTTACTTAGACATTCAGCTGTTTAGGGTTTTCTAAAAACACCAAAAACATTCTTTATAATTTTTACACAGAAACCTCACCAATGTCCTCCTGATGACACGTACACAAGTCTTGATCTTCAGACCAGGTCCTCCAGTGACGTGTATCACACACTTGCAGTAAGTATCGTCAGAGACACACTTCACGCAGACATTCAGATCTGGATAAAGGATCTGGATTATTTCTCTGTCTCTCACACAGAATGTTAACTCGAGTCCTCCTGATGACACGTACACATCTCTGGACCCTCAGTCCATCTCTCCTGATTACGACACTTTAACAGTAAGTGCTCCTATTTGTTAATCGCTTTTCTTGTAATCACTGGATTCAGAACCAGGCTGTGTCCAAAATAAGAAAGTTTAGGCCACAGTGTTTAGAAGTTAACGTCACAAAGTACTGCTACGCTATCTCAGAAATGAACTTTTGTTTTTTGATCTTGTGATCACACACTCAAAAAACACTAATGGCCCTGTTGGTCTTCTGTAGTTTTGTATTTTACATTTTTCTGTTTGAAAAAATCCTCAAGTCTGCAACACTTTCTTTTCTTACAGTAGAGTGCAAGAATGGAAAAGTGAGATTATCAACTTCAGCACCATGGAGAGAGAAAGGAGACACAGAGAGAGAGAGAGAGAGAGAGAGAGAGAGAGAGAGAGAGAGAGAGAGAGAGAGAGTGTATTTACAACTTCTCCAAGATGAAGAAGCAAGAGTGTTATAAAAATGAACTAGTGTACATTAAGATCATGATGTAATTATGTTAATGAATATGTACAAATTTGACTTTTTTAATGCCTTAAATGTCTATTTACAATTAGGTTTAATTAACACAGATACTGTAAGTGTTAAACTGCTTTTTTTTTTTTAGATTTAAAGTGACTTTTATTAGTAACGCCCCCTTGGTCCTCTACCTGACACCACAAAGGGCATCCTTGGCTCTCATACTCACTTTGCCAACTCAAAGTATACTACTGACTGTCAGTGGTATACAACCCTCATAAATTAAGAATAAATAAACTATTTAAGGCCATCCTATCTGTATATTAACACTTCACTTGCTATCACTAGTGAATTACATGTGAATTGCACTGCATTGCTGTAGGCATTACTCCTTAATGACTAACCAGTAAATCATTAAATCTTTCATTTGTATGAATTTATACACTCATGTCACATTCTAAACCGGTCATTTTGCACAATACAAGTTTATATTTAGATTATTGGTTACTAGGTTACTAACTAATTACTATCAGTCAAATACAGTCGGAAGTGTTTTTATTATTATTATTTATTATTTCATTATTATTAGTAACCTGGGAAAAGCCAGGTGATTGTCTTTTATTATGTATGTATCAACCTGACATCCTATGTCATGGCACTCGTAGCTCATTCTTCTCTGTTTTTAGCCTGGTGTATCTTCCCATCAGCCATGAAGTGCATTCGTGGGGAGTGAGCGGTGTCTAAGGGAGAGTGATCTGTCACCATAAGTGTTCTTACATGAGAGTGTATGTACTTCCTGTATCCAGCACTGCATTCACCTCCTTTCCTTGGTGGAGGACAGGACAAGTGATGTGACATCAATCCCACCTTCACTGTTCGATGGTGTTCACTGTGCCTCTGAGACAGTCAGCCACTCTGGGGTTGATGTTGTTAAGAATGTGGCTCACCAGCCCCTCTGCTGTGATATCAGGTTTCTATTTCAGCCAAAGAGCCCTATATTGTCCTCCACTGCAGTAAGGTAACCATCTGGCAGGAATACCGCCATGAAAGCCTCTTTGAAAGGCTCCGAATCTTTTACCTTGGCCTTTTCAGCCTTCCACCAACTTAGAGAAGGTCCTCGCAGTACTGTGTTGAAGGTTCCGATGAGCTCCACACTGGGTAGTGGTCTCAGATAATTTTAAACAAATAAACATATACTGTATTAATCCACTCATACATCTTTGAAGATTCAGTTTTCATTGTGCACTTGCCTGTTTTTGGAGTAAGCCATGCTGTGTCACACATTAGTTTATGTTTTTTGAGGATTTGGGAACTTTGGTTCATGGTAGTTTCTGTGTCTTCCAGGTACTGTCTGTATTTACGCTAAACTATTGCATTAATTGTCTCTATTATATGACCCCTATAGCCATGCCCACCTCAAGGGGAAAAGCAGTATATTCGGCTAAAGAAGTGCTGGATGTTGTGACATAATCTTGCACAAAACTGCTCATAATATTGCTTCTACTCAACATTTTGATTTCATTTATGGTGCAGATTTAACTTCAGGCAAATACCTAAGAACCGGCAAAGATTAATTTCATTCAGTCCAGCCAGGTTTGCATGATGCTGTGACAAATTCCGCTGGACAGACATACATACATACAGACAGACAGAGGCAGAGAGACAGGCAGACTGAGAGGCAGAAATTTTTCTTTCAACATATCATTGAAAGAGAAAGTTCTGGCCAATGTACAGACTCGTGTAAAGGTACTGTATCAGGGCCAAAGACCAAGAAGATCAAAGACAGAGGTCTTCAGCCTCAGTCCTCACAACAAGATGGCATGACAGAGAAAGAAAGAGCGGCAGGCAGTGCGATTGGCATTAGTCAAACCACATACATAAACCCCGCTTATACAGTAGGTGGGGGAGTTAAGACATTTTTATTCACCCAAAAATCCTAAAGGTGAATATGAAGTGATGCTATGATAGTGATGACACTTGAACTTGACAGTCACCTGAAAGGACCCATGTGGCAAAACAGTTTCTAAGAAAAGTGGACGTGCCAGACATTGTGCCAACTTCTAACCTCAGAGCTGCTTCTTCTTCTCTGATTTACTTCACATCATTGATAAAGTACTGTGAGTGAGTGTGTGTTTATACATCTTACATTCCTTACCAGGTTAATTAAGTTTATACTACACACGTAAACATTAGGATAAAGTTCAGGAGAATAAAATGGCGCCTTATTCTGAAGTAGAAATGTTTATGAGACACCATTTGCATTTTGGGTTTATTTAAACCCTACAGCTTTATAATTCCTGCTAGATATGCTATAAGATTCTGCAGTAGACAAATGCTAGAACACACACTAAGTAAAAGGGCATTATGTTACTTACTTGCTTTTACCTTCCTCTGTCCTCCTAAATACTGCACTTAGGAATGACTTCATCCACACAGTGACTAGAGTTAGAAAGTTTTCATGTTCAAGTTTTTTTTTTTTTTTTTACTGTTTACTTCTAAATAATGCTTTTGTGTAATGCCAATTGTAATGATTATATATATATGGATCAGTTTCTTCTCTTGTTTATAAATATATTGGCCAGAAAAACTGACCCCTGTCTCTCCTCACACTCTCCTCACACTATATATATATATATATATATATATATATATATATATATATATATATATATATAAAAGACAATATAAATTATTATTATTATTATTATTATTATTATTATTATATTCCTACTACTTTAGTGACACCGTGCTTGTTTTTAGACAAGTACATATAGGTATCATTTTGCATCTATAAATACCTATTAATTTATAGCTATACAGTATATGGACTCAAAATATATGAGCCATAGCCAATTTTAGTTATTAATGCATTTATTTTTCTGCTGTGTGCTTAGATAAAAACGAAACCTATTCTTTCTATGGCCTGTACTACATTAAGTTTATTATACATGTGCATTTCATTAAAGAAAAACAAGCAAAGTCGTTTTTTTTATTTACTTCTCTAGGCTATGTGTTCTTTTTAGCAATAATATAAAACATAACCACACTGCAGTTATTGTTAAAAGAATGAGCTATTGCTCTACATATCCTATTTGTGCCCTATGTACTCATTTGTTATTGGTTATTTGTCATATTGTAATTGCAGTTTTAACCACATCTAGTGTCAGGTCTCGGTGAGGACAGGGACTTGACCGTGTCTGTTGTGGTCACGAGTCGGTTTGGGTTTAGGTGCTCTTGTCTAACAGTATATAGATTGGTTGTATTGTCTTTTGCCACCGCCTGGTGTCGCCCTGGTCGTACTGTATTTGCCATGATTTTTGACACCAATTTATGTAATATCCAAAGGCAGCAGAGCTGCATTAGACCCGCCTCATAAGCGGCACTTCGCAGATCTTGATGACGTCATGCATGCGTCATAAATGAATGCAAAATTAAAGACAAAATAAAATATTTTAATTGGCTATTAAACGTGTAACTAACCGTGATAATTTCAAGTTAAATTGCAAATGAAATGCACAGAAGAATATTATTTAAAGACCCTTCCCCATTTTCTTTTTTTTCACTTATATACTTATTTAAAGGCATTTTTTTCTGATGAATCCCCTTTCCAAATGTTGGGGGCATCCAGAAAAAAAGCTTTTCCAAACAAAACCCCACAAATGCTCTCTCGAAACTTTAAGTTATGTGTATTTTTTTTCAAATATGCAATCCGTTATTCAGACAATATATGTAAACCGTGAGCCAGACAACAGTTAATGTATGTGTGTGTGTGTGTGTGTGTGTGTGAGAGTCGCTCTACAAGCCCCGTACCCACGCCCCCAATTTTTGACAGCGATTTTGATGTTGTTGGTCTTTCGGCTGTTCCTGGCAGTGGGCTGTTTGGTTTCTAAGTTCTAAAGGTATGTATTTTAAAAGCATATGCGTTAAGCATATGTTCTTTTACAAGCACAGTAGTTCAGTTCTGTGTTTTGTTCTGTGCACTTTAATTTAAATAATTCATATATGTATATATAATTAAAGCCTATCGCTTTAATTAGAAAGTGATGTATGTGTTTGTGTTTAGGTATGTGATTTAGGCCTATATACTTGTAGTGCCATAACTTGAAACCTCTGTGGGAATATGTACTAGAGTACCCACTTTAACATTTTCCTTTATGTAAGGCTGTAAAATAAAGGACTGTAGATGGGGCATTTTGAATTCCTGCTGTTTTTGGTTTACAGATTATGGGCCACTTTGCTGAGTGATAAAGTAATTATAAAAGTCTTGACTAAAATAACATGCATGAGGAATCATAAAGGAGTTTTCATTTTCTGCAATAGAAAAGTACTCTAACTAATTACTTTTATCAGAAGATAATGCTGTAATGTAACTGATTACTTATTAATGCCAGTTATTTTGTTATGTAATTGGTTACTTAAAAAAGTAACACTGGTCAACACTGCAAATAATGACTCTTAGCACACACTTAATGTAATTGTCAATAAGAGACTTTGACACTTATTAATTATTGTAATTATGCGTATGGTATACCATGGTAACATCTGACAAAAAGATCTTAAAACTGAAACAACAGACTTGGTAAAAATTTATGTTTGTGTCATACTCAAAACTTTTAGCTATGGCAGTATGTCTTAATATTGACATAAGAAATTGCTCAGCAGTCAAGCAGGCTTCCTATTTTGGACAATGACTTGCTTGTTGAGATGAACGGTTAAAGGTTTGAAAAGATCTTAACTCTAGACAACTCTGCTTGTGAAACTTTTGGTTCTTCATTGCACACACTTTTATTAAAAATGGTTCCTTAACGATTCCATGTAGTGTACCCCCCTCCCCCGCACACACACAGTACCAGTCAAATGTTTAAACACACCTTCTAAGTTTTTTTGTTTATTGATTTATTTTCTACTTTATACAACAATACTGGAGATTTCAAAATGATGAAATAACACTTATGGAATTAAGTAACATCAAGAACATTTTAAGCTCTTCTGGAACAGTATTGTCAAGTGCGTTTTAAGAAGGCTTTACAGAGCATGAGTAGCAGACCCATCTCAACATCAACAGTTAAAAAAAAAAGATGGCATATTTTGGATTCTTGAGCAATGTTTTACAATGTAGAAAACAATAAAAATCAGGAAGGACTATTGAACTGGAAGGTCTGTCCAAACATCTGACTAATATTTTATATGTACGTATGTATGTACAATATATATATAACCTCAGGTTGGATTTTATGTTCATGCATGTATGAGCAGGAATTTATACATGAAACCTGTGAGCCAAAGCAGAGCCATGTATACATGGAAGTGCATTGGGTGCTCACGCAATGCTGCATGATGCAGTTACTGGATCAATCCATTCCTCCTAAGTAACTTTTTTGCCCTGATTAGATTCATGCTGGATTAATTACATGTTTTCATATATTTTTAAAAATATAATTGATTAAATAGGATAGAGGTCAGTAATGTGGGCAGGTAAAAACACAAAATAAAAACTACACGAGTGGGAGAAATTAGTCTGGGGACTTTCTAAGAGGTGTAGGGAGGCTTAGTCAAATTTTCTGCAGGAACGGATATGAGTAAGAATTGAAAAACAACAACAACAATTTGCTCACATATTCTCTATTTGGAAAACTGTATTATAGGAAAAAAACAGAATTTTCAAGTTATGTAGTGAAGAATCTACATAGGTAAAAAAAATATTTAAAAAACCATTAAGAATTCTATATAATCTCTCTTGAAATCAAATATTTGTATGATTTATAGTAAAACTTGAATAGTGCCAATGAAATCAAGCATATCAGGCTGACATGGCTGCTTACATTTTCTCCCTATTGTTGCGAACAAGATTAAAACCTGTGCCGGAATCAAAACAAACATGAACTTTTTCAGCTGACACATTATTGATCTAAAGGTCTAAAGTTCTGAGTGCACAACTTGCCTGGGAGATTTTAAAGCAGAATTCTAGCAAAACATATAGTATTATTATAATTAAAATCCATGGAGGTTTTCAAATTCTGCATGATCTATGAAACATGTTAGGATAAACACTACCACACACAAAGGTAAATAATACTGATATCAATACAGCAACATATTAAAGTTATATGCTGAAACCACAACAGCAAATCAGGTCACTGTCCGTGTTTCTGTTACGGGAAGAGGGAAGCGAAATGATTTCCGAAATCCAGTTTCATTGATTTCTCATGCCTACAAACCTGATGCAATCAATTAAACCTTTAGACATTTTAAACAAGGAAAAACATTAATCATACACCTTTCAGTTACTGCTGCATAAAAAAAAATCTTCCAAACAAGTTTTTTTTTTTCATCAGTATTGTTGTAAAATTTCTGATTGGTCACTGGTAAAGAAGTATTGCGAGATCAGTGATGAGGCAACCGATAAAAACAACAAACAGAGACACGGTATGTACAATAGCTAACAGCATAGGTTAGTAGCTTACCTGAAACCTTTGTGTGTTTGAATTGCATTTGAATAATAATGCTATAATTTTAATGGGAGTTATTTTTCTATTTTTACTTTATACTGCAGGTTTTGTAATTAAGATCTCTAGATGGTAAGGCCATAATGAGGACAGCATTACATATTACAGTATTATTTGTGCTTGTGCTTCATATCCAGCAAACAGGTATGTGGATAATGTAATGTAATGTAATATAATATAATATGATATGATATGATATGATATGATATGATATGATATGATATGACATGATATGATATGATATAATGAATTTAAGTTGCATTCTAAAATTGAATTCTAAATTTTTTGTTACACTGACACATTTAAAATTTTATTTCTTTTTTTTTTTTCAGTCGCCCAGAGTGTGCAGTGCTATGCCAATTTTAACCCAACAATTGGGACATGTAGTGATATTTTGGGTCAAGTGTCACTTGATGACTGTTGTATGAACCCTTCATATGGCTATCAGGAAAACGGTGTTTGCAAGTCTTGCAGGTAAGTTTTGCAGAGCAAATTATGGTCTGATTCTGAAGTTTCTACAATTGTCCTGTCGCCTGTTATGGACTCTAGTCTTAGTAATTGTATAACAATTCCTACAGACCTTTCAAGAATGGCATTTATTCCGTTATGATTACTGACTGTTAACTATTCTATTTATATAGAATAATTGCTCTAGGTAGAGGATTAAACTTTAGTTTTGACAAGATGTCATAAACACAAAAACTGCTGCTGTGCTTTGCTCTAGGTTTACACACTGTCCTTTAAAATGCTTCACTTGTGGCCTATAAACATTCTCCTTTAAAGTAAAACTCAAGTATAAAGAATTAATGAAAGTACACCAGGATATGTCTCCACATGATGGGCTATAATATGTTACACTATGTTCTTTGTACTTTTTGATAGACCCACACACATTGCCCCATGCTCTGTGTTCATTTCTCTGCTCTGTATTCTAGTGCTGTAAGATCACTTATTCTTTCCTCTCTGTGTAACTACACACTGTTCAATGTGCACAGTTAAAATAAACAACCAAAGCATGGTCTATACCTACTACATAATTAACAACTGTAATTATGAAAAGTGCTGTGAATAGGACTATAGTCAGTTTATATTCAAATCCCATATTAATGAATATTTCTATAAGGAAGAACAGGCAGAAAAAGAGAAGTGTTGTTCCCAGAATCACATACTGTATATTATTAAATAGTGGTACTTTGCAATATATTGGGTTTGATGTATAATATTAAGAACACTCATACATTGAACCAGAGGGTTTAATTCATTGTTCTTACCAGAAGGCTAAGACAGAAATAACCTGACATCATAACTTACACTGAAATTAATATAATTCCATGTTCATATATATTTAATTTGCAGTCCTCCACAATACCAACAATCTAATTAAAGACAAACCCCTGAATAGGTTTCTGTGTGTGTTTGTTTAAAGTTTTTGTTTGTTCACAGGCTTGCTTCATGGTCCAAATGGTCCTCCTGGAGTCAATGCTCAGTGACTTGTACTGAAGGAGTGAGACAGAGAAAACGTGCCTGCTATGGCATTGGGGAGTGCAAGGACCCAAAGTCTGAAGGACATATGCAAACTGAACCTTGTGAAGACATCAGCTGCTGTCCAGGTTAGAAAATGGACAGAAGAAAAAAGTAGAAACTTCTAAGAGCCTTAGATTTGTGCATTCTTTAAGATAAGATACATACGCGCTCATTGAACATTTAGTAGTCCTTTGGTGGTTACAAAAACCTTGACTTTTGGAGCATGCCTTGATCTCTGGATTTTTGCATTCACCTACAAGGATTTTAGTAAGGCCAGGCAGGGATGGGTGGAATACAGTCGACATTTCTTTAGTTCATCCCGACAGGGGTTAGTTCCAGGGTGGAACATGTTTGCACAGTTTTGTTTCAGTGAAGTGAATTCCTAATGCTACATAATAAAAATAAATCCTATACAATTATGTTCTTTCCAAAATGTCCAGAAAGAGTCACATGTGGGTGTGATGGTCAGGTGTCCACAATATTTTGAACATATAGTGTATAACTTATTTTTAACAGCAACCACAAATGAGGCAGATTTGAATATCTATCTATCTATCTATCTATCTATCTATCTATCTATCTATCTATATATCTATTATTATTTATTTTATTTTTTTCTTTTAGAAAATGGAAACTGGTCAGAGTGGGGTGCATGGCAGCCGTGCTCAGTTACATGTGAAAAAGGATCCAAAAGGAGGAAGAGGACCTGTTCTAACCCCCCTGCCAAATGCGGTGGTCATTGCAACGGCTCTGACGAGGAAGTCGAAGATTGTGACACAGGGATTACCTGTCCAAGTATAATAACTTTATAATAACAAATTTATTAATATTGTAAGGAATAAAACACAACTGGGTTCTTATAGAAAAGTAATCAATAACAGGTGGATTTTTTAAAAGAAATAACAGTATATAGCCTAATGAAGGGCCTTTTTCCTCTTCTACCACATCAGTTTTCCAGTGATTGCAATCTTTAATTTAATAACAAATAAACACTTAATGTTTTTAATTGTATATAGTTACATTTAATTTGGTGGAATGTCTGCAAAACAAGATAATTGACATCACTTACACCATGAGTGCCCTAAATCCAGCCCCACGAACAGGTTTTAACTGGCCCTAAACTTTTGTTTTTGTACATATGATAAGTGGCTTGCCTATGGATTTAATTTTGTATCAAAATAAAATTAAATATGACAATAAAACTTTGAAATAAGATAAATAATATAATAATAAATAATAAAACCCACAAGCAACATATTAATTTTCAAAATGTAAAAAATCTATTTAATATGAAATTGTCTTAAATGGCAACTTTGCATGTACATTGTTTAAAACATTGAAACAGCAAATTTCATCATAAAGAGCATTTAACAGTAGATGATAACCTGCGGCAGTTACTGTACCAAAATTAAATTAATTCTATTGGATCAATATTTTGTGGCAGAGCCTCATATATTTATGTGCTCTCATCTATCCACCTCATTAAAACTTACACCATGCAAAAAAAAAACTTATAATAACTTTAACCTTTTTCAATTATAGTTATTATTGTGTTTCATCCCTAGCTCATGGAGGCTGGGCTGCATGGGGTAGCTGGGGTGCATGTGCAGGGACATGTGCGCTAGAAGGGGGGTTTCCACCTGAACAGCAGAGATACAGGACGTGTTCAAGCCCCCCACCATCTACTGTACCACGTGGCAATGACTGTCCAGGCTCAAACACAGACAGCCGACACTGCACAGGACTGCCTTTTTGTGCAGGTGAAACATGTGCCAGGAGATTATCCTAAATGTGTATTACTTCAGCTAATGAAAAATGTGTTATTTCAAACAGAAAAATAACTGTGCTGTTGTTAACAGAGGAAATATGTCTTCACAGTGAGTGGTAACTGGGGTGCTTGGTCAGCGGCCTCTGCTTGCTCTGTGACATGTGGAGTGGGAAAACTTACACAGCATCGTAGATGTGATAATCCTGCACCCAAATATGGCGGTCAGTACTGTCGCGGAGAAAATATCCAAACACAGCTCTGCATTATTCCAACAAACTGCCCAGGTGAAATTCATTTACACATTTTCATTTAGTTTTATTAGACTTTAAGGCAAAGTAATATAAGAATATCATATAACTATAATATTGTTAACTAAGAATATACTTATAACAATTTGCTTACTGCAAACTCCCTTTGAACAAGAAGTTTGAACAAGAAAAAATATTTCCTTTCCTTCAGCTAATGGTCAATGGACTGAGTGGTCTGAATGGATGAGCTGTGATTCACCAAGTACAAGGACAATTACATGCAAGAATAAACTAGGAAGGAGAAGGAGACTCAGAGACTGTGAAGGCAGGGATTTTGAAGGAGATTTCTGTGAAGGAGATGGTGTCGTTTTTGAGCGCTGCTATGATATCACAGACTGTAAAGGTGAGTACCTATCCAACTTGGTTGTGAGTAATGCAGTTATTATGTTTAGCAAGATGTGTACTGTATTTTTGTAGTAGACTGGTCTTTATCTCATTTCTAAATCTAATTCACAATTAGTTAAAATTTTAATAAAAGTAGTCTCTTACTAACTTCCTGTATAAGGCTAAAATATGTGTCACTTTGGTTACAGTACTTTCAGTCATGCTACTAAAGCTAGTTGAATTACAGAAATAAATATGCTCTTAATGATATTCTGGGACCTTTATTTCTTTTATTTATAAGAGTGAATTTTTTGTGATTTGCAATTTAGTATCAAAAACATCTTGCTTGAATTTTACTAAATTTTATTTACTAAATTTTACTACATTTAATTAAAAACTCATGCTTTGAATCTTATTTTTAGTGAGTCAAACAGAAAGTAGTAACAGCAAATTAGATCTAGGAAAAAAAATGCTTAGTTTCGTTACACACAAAATCCTGTTAATAACAAAGATTTTTGAAGATCGTGAGAAACAATACAAAAACAGTTTACAGCGTCATCAGCCTCCTCCTTTACCAGGTTTGTTTCATTTTGGTAGTTTACAACAGCTCCCTATCATAATACAGGTATGTGCATCACCCGACTACATGTCCATCAGTTGTCCCCAAAGGTTTATAACATTACAGTAGTATTGGAGAGAACCAGGCAAAGCACACAAATCGCTTGTTTCGACTTTTAAGCGTTATGATAGTATTTCTCTGCTTAATTTTCTCTCAAAATTCTTTTACCATAACTGCATCACAACTCCCAAATGCAGCAAAATGAATGCTAAAGTGAAATGAGAAGAAAGAGGGAAAAAGATTTATCCATTGGGATGGGAAGTGAAACCAACCAAAGATTGCATTAGAAACTACTTTTATCACAGTGCTTATACTACAGTATCCCAAAATAGCTTTGTTAAATATATAACATAGTGTTCGCATAACATTCAAATAGTTTCACAGAACATTTTTCAAACGTTAAAGGGAAAGTTCAGATTTTTTTCACATCTGTCTTAAATCTAATTTGAGGTGCATGTAAGTAGTAGACATGCATGGTCATGGTGATTGAAAATTTTCAGCTCTGCACCCCAAGTGTGAGCTTGAAGTTTGTAACCTGAAATGCAAATACAGTGTAAGTACAGTAGAACCTCGGATTGCGAGTAACCCGGATAAGCAAAGAATTTATAATAAATTTTGACTCGATAAACGAGTACCAAATATCATAAAGTATTGTGGCACACATGCGCTTCTTGTTTTGAAACCCATATTCTCAAATAAGAGAAGAGGGAGGGCTACTCTATAAGACGAGAGAGGGATGGAGGAAGGCATTCCTCCTCTGGTCTTACTTTAGCTTTACACACACGCACACACATGCACAAACATAGTAAAGGAAACACTTATCTGTTGGGATTTATTTTTACTTTTTTAAAGTATGGGTTAATTTGTTTTATTTTTACTTTTTTGTAATAATTATACTTTACTTTTTACTTTATATTTTATTTTATATATATATATATATATATATATATATATATATATATATATATATATATATATAATTTTTTAAATTTATTATATATATATTTATTTATTTTGGGGGTTTTTATACGAATAATCTGAGTTTCCATTATTTCTTATGGGGAAATTTTCTTTGATATACAAGTGTTTTGATATACAAGCATGCTTCCGGAACAAATTATGCTCACAATCCAAGGTTGCACTGTAATCGGGGCCAAATTCCACAACCTTCAATCAGCAAACAATCCAGGTGACACATTTGATGTAAAGAGCAGAAAATTTCTAAAAACCAAGTCATACTGTAATGTCCGTATATGCACCTCAGTTTTGATTTAAGACAGACTTGAAAAAAAATCTGAAGAACCACTTTAAGCAACGCAAACCTGACATTCATTATTGCTGATGGGACTGCAATGGCAGTAAAAGTGTAAAGTCCATTTGTCTTGGCTTCAGGATTTTCTGCAAATCCATTTACTTATGGCAGCTCATGTGTTTAGCTTGTAGTTCTGCAATACCGATCATGTGACAGAAAGAGGCAATGCAGAGGAAATGCAGACAGAGAAGAGGCACAACATGTTGGCTGTTATTCAATTATGCTGCCACAACTTGTTAATAATTGTATTTTCTTCTCCCTGACTAATTTATAAATGAACTAGCTGGGAAAGATCAACAAATACCAAAAGCCGAATGGTCAGAATGGACTAAATGGAGCTACTGTAAGCCTGACTGTGGAAACAATTCCAAACAGACAAGGAAGAGGGAGTGTAGACCTGACATCTCAAAGTATACGTAAGCAATATTATAATTTTATTATTATTATTTTTATTAATTTACCATCATTTCATTCATAAATATTTTTGTCACTATTCATGCTTCAAACATTTGTTCTTGTACTGATTTTTATTAGTTCTCTACTATATCCTGTTTTACACTAAATATGGAGAGATGTGTGATGCGTGTGGCAATATGAAAACATGCACTTTGTTTTATGTCTTAATGTTATTTTTGTATTAATAAATATAGATCTCTTTTATTTGGATTCCATCGTTATGGTTTTAAGACGACTTTTTTCTCTCTCCTCTCATATAGTGAGAAAGATTATGAGATTTTCTCAGGAAAACCGGATATACAATGCCAAGCCACAGAAAAAACTGAAGAAAGCAAACCTTGTCAAAATGTTCCACCATGCTAGACCTGATTTGTGTTTATCAGTTGCTAAATGAAGTGTTCAAATGAGATTTATCTTTAATGTTTCCTAGCTTTTCTTTCTGTGATGCCTGTTTGTTTAAGCTTTCTGATTTTCAGTTTGCCTATGTTTCCCAAAACACACCTACCACTGAATGCACTGCACTTCAGGGGAGTGTGGTAATTTTACTGCCATATGAAATAAATTTGTAACATTTCTAACAGTGTGTTTTTGTTTTATTTAACTTTATGGGAGGGCTACAAATAAAACTTTGTTTAAAAATACAATTATATATACGATTATGCTACGCACCAACCTGCCATAACATTGAAACAGCCTGCCTAATATTGTGTAGATCCCCCCATCCTGTCCCAGCTGTCCAAATGATATAATGTCCACATGATAACAAAAAAAAAAAAAAAAACACATAATACAGTACATCAAACCAGAACACCTTTATGATCGCACCATGGTCCAGTTGTGATTCTCATGTACTGCATGAAATGTAGCTGTACTGCATTGGGTGTTCTGACGTCTTTCTATCATAGCCAGAATAAACCTTTTTTCCCCATACACATTAATGAGCCTTGGGCATTGCTGGAACACACCACGAGACCTATTGTTTGGACAACATATATAGATAGATAGTGTAAGGGAATTTTCTTATATAAAATAAGTTAATTCTACTCTCTTCCTCTCTTGCTCATATATCTGATATTAACGTGTAAAAGAGACAGTATACAATAAAAAAGAGTTAGATACGGTAACAGAATTAATTAAACAAATACAATTCAATTTTATTTGTATAGCGCTTTTAACAATTTTCATCGTCGCAAAGCAGCTTTACACAATCAAAAGAATTATTTAAGTTTGTATGAAATGTGAATGTGTATGAATCAAAAAATGGTCAGATAGTCCCTGATGAGCAAGCCGAGTGCGACAGTGGCAAGGAAAAACTCCCTGAGATGGCAGTAGGAAGAAACCTTGAGAGGAACCAGACTCAACATGGAACCCATCCTCATTTGGGTGAAACAGAAAGCAGGAATTGATCTGCATTCATACTGTGTGTTGGGTGGCAGGCAGTTCAGTTTAATAGTTGTTAATAGATGTTAATTGATGTTAATATGAAGTCCTGGTAGATATTGGAGGCTTAGGTAGACTTGTAGGAAATTCCAGTTCTGAACTATCGAGCGACTGTAGCCAGGTCCGCAGAGAAACGGCCGTCAACGTCATGCAAGGCCAGAACCGTCTTCCTAGTTACTAGAAGCGGGGCACCAGGATGAGTCAGGCAGGTCCAGAGGGCAGAGGGAGTGTGGATCAATGGCAGCTCAGGAACGACATGTGTAGCTCAACACAGAGAGGGAAAGAGAGAGGGGGGGAGAGAGAGAAGAGAGAGGGAGAGAGAGAAGGGAGAGCAAAAGAGGAGAGATAACAGTTAGGTATGGTCACAGTCACATAATGTATAAGGTGAATGTATATTTAGTGTAGAGTGCAAGCAGGGACTCCGGCAGGACTAACTATGACAGCATAACTAAAAGGGAGAGCCAGAAGGAAACACAGACATGAGGGCTCCCTGAGATGTAAAGCAACCAATCACCTCACCGTCAACAAACCTGATGAGATCAATGAGAGTGGGGAAGACAGCATCTAAACAAACCAGTTCACCATAATACTCTACGTCCATGAGTCCACCAGATCTGCTCCTTTAGCTATGGCAAATCTACTTAGAAAATGCTTGGTTAAATAAATAGGTTTTTAGCCTAGACTTAAACACTAAGACTGTGTCTGAGTCCCAAACACTATTTGGAAGGCTATTCCATAACTTTCGGGCTTTGTAAGAAAAAGCTCTGCCCCCTGCTGTAGTTTTTATAATACGCGGTACTGACAAGCAGCCTGCATCCTTTGGTCGAAGTAGGCATGGTGGATCGTAAGACACCAGCAGTTCACTCAGATACTGTGGCACGAGACCATTTAATGCTTTATATGTCAAAAGTAGTATTTTAAAATCAATGCGAAATTTCACAGGGAGCCAATGAAGTGAAGATAAGATAGGGGTAATGTGCTCATATCTTCTGGTCCTAGTGAGGACTCTTGCTGCTGCATTCTGAACTAATTGAAGCTTGTTTATGCACCTAGTTGAACAACCAGATAGTAAAGCATTGCAGTAGTCCAAACTTGAGGTGATAAAAGCATGAACAAGTTTTTCTGCATTGTTTAGTGACAATATATTCCTTAACTTGGTGATATTTCTGAGGTGAAAGAATGCTATCCTGGTGATATTGTCTACATGAGCTTCAAATGAAAGACTAGAATCTATGATAACACCAAGGTCTTTTACTGTTGCACTAGATAGAACAGAAAGGCCATCTAAAATTACAGTGTGATCTAAAATCTTGCTTCTATCTGCATGCGGTCCTATGACTAGAACTTCTGTCTTATCAGGATTAAGCGGAAGGAAGTTAGTTAGCATCCAGTCTCTTATATCCTTTACACATTGCTCAACTTTAGCAAGCTGGTTTCTCTCATCTGGTTTTGCTGAGACATATAACTGTGTGTCGTCAGCATAACAGTGAAAATTAAATATCATGCTTACGGATTATGTTGCCCAAAGGAAGCATGTAAAGGGAAAAAAGCAGTGGGCCTAAAACCAAACCCTGTGGGACACCAAACTCCACTAGTGAACATGCCGAATAATCACCATTTAAATCTATATACTGATAACGATCATTCAAATAGGATCTGAGCCAGGAGAGGGCTGTTCCCTTAATTCCTACTACATTTTCTAATCTGTGAAGGAGAATGCTATGATCAATTGTGTCAAAAGCTGCACTGAGGTCGAGTAACACAACATAGTTACACAACCCTGATCAGAGGCCAATAGGAGGTCATTTACTACTTTAATGAGTGCTGTCTCTGTGCTGTGATGAGGCCTAAATCCTGACTGATACAGTTCATGTATGTTATTTCTATGTACAGTAGATATGAGCATAGCTGCTCCGCAACTATCTTTTCCAGAATCTTAGAGATAAAGGGGAGGTTTGATATCGGCCTGTAATTAGACACCTGACCGGGGTCGAGGTCAGACTTCTTAATTATCGGTTTAATAACTGCTAATTTAAAAGATTTTGGAATATACCCAGTGCTGATTGAAGAATTAATTACTTTCAACAGAGGTTCTGTTATTTCTGGCACTATCTGTTTGAGAAAATGTGTCGGTATGGGATCTAATGTACAGGTTGATGAATTTGCAGAAGAGATGAGTGAAATTAATTCATTCTCTTCAAGGGGAGTGAAGTATTCTAGGTTCCGATCTGACATGGTTAGTTTAACATCTGCATCAATTACATTATCTGATTTCCATGCCTCAATTTTGTGTCTAATGTTTACAATTTTATTATTAAAGAAGTCCATGAAGTCCTCACTACTCACTACTGTGTTGTTGTGAAAATTTCGGCAGTGGTCTTATTTCTGGTTAAAAATAAAAATATATAAAAATATAAATATATAAATTAATGTATATAAAAATATATAAATTAATTACATTAATCAAAGTTCTTGGATTCTTATGCTTGCCCATTTTTCCTGCTTTCGTCACAAATTTGACAGCTGAATGACACTTCCTCATTACAGAAATATGCCACTGTGGAGAGATTGTCAGTGTTATTCACTTTTCCTGTTCGTGAATTAAATATTTTGGCTGATTGTTTTATACACTGTCATTATAATCACTGTATTATATATAAATGCTTAATAATGTTGTCTCTTTTTCGCATTAATTTCGATGGTTTGTGATATCAAGGCTATATCCAAACGCTTCTTCTACAGTGTTTCCGTAGTGTAGTGGTTATCACGTTCGCCTCACACGCGAAAGGTCCCCGGTTCGAAACCGGGCGGAAACATCTTTTTCTTACCTTCTTTCTATTGTAATCTTGCAGTAACATCGGGAATTGAAAATTATATTACTTTATGTATGAAGTACCATCAAGACGTACCAGTAAAATTTCCTTTGAAAACTAAAAAGGATTCAGAAGCTACAGCAAATACTTAAATTATTAACTAAAGTGCATTCTAAAGCATAGCGACAAGCAACAAATACTAGCGACTACGAGACTATAATTTATATATATATTAATTTATATATAGCTAGAAAATCGCAAGAAACAGTCACTTCTCAGCATTTTATTAAAATCTAGAACTAATATATATAAAACAAATTAAGATGTGCACATGTGTTCTACATACGGAAGCCGAAATAGCTCAGTTGGGAGAGCGTTAGACTGAAGATCTAAAGGTCCCTGGTTCGATCCCGGGTTTCGGCAGTTTTACTACATCCATCTCAATTAGATCATTTTGTTAAGACAGTCTTTAAAAGGGGAGTAAGACGTTTCAAGTAAATTAGGACATTATTAAAATCAGGCACTGATTGCGCAATAGAGTCAATTGGACCAACAACTTTCCTCTCACACAGGTTTCCGTAGTGTAGTGGTTATCACGTTCGCCTCACACGCGAAAGGTCCCCGGTTCGAAACCGGGCGGAAACAAATTTTGAGGACTTACTCTGAGTTATTGATTTAGTTGGAATTAAACGAGTATTATTATACATTAATATGTATAATATGTATATTAATATACAAAGTTAGTTCCGATCGAGCAATATGACTGGACTAGAGACATTGAAATGCACTACTTGATGTGTGTGAGACAATGGAATGTATACCCTAGGACACTAGACTTCAATTTAACCATGGAAGCTGATGGAGCTGATATGCTAAACAAAAATAAGTAAAAATATGAATAGAAACTCATATCTCATAATAGATTTACAGGACTGTAGACCAACTCCATGGCTTGACTACATCCAGCAATGCAGCACTTCCTTATGTGTGATATAGCATAATTATCTTTCAACTCAAATGTCAGTTATATTTGTGTATAATTAAAATAGTCAGAAAGCACCATTACAGAAATCCAGATGTAGCTTTAAATCCTTAATGAGCAAGCTAGCCATTACTGTGAAACATTAGTCAACCACTTTGAACCAAAGTCAAAAGGGAATGGCATATAGTCAGAATAAAAATAATTATTCTCACAAAACTATGTAATACAAAGTCAAACATTATTGAGTGTGGTGTTAAGTATGCAGGTGAGATTATCCACTGAAGCAAGGTTGAGACTTGGACATAAACTCTTTCTAGGCCTGGTGTGCCGTGATTATAGTGTGGTTAGAGTGGCTACTAACCATTGTGACTACAGCAACCCCATTTTTAAGCCAAGTCATAGTATAAATGTTTGGCTATGGGTCAAGGCTCTGAATCCTGACAAGGTGGTCTTGCATTCCAACCCTAACACTAATGTTGACCAAGGCCCTTAACTCTGTCTGATCTAATGGTCCCTGTCATGGCTGACTCTGAGCTCTGACTCCTGCTTCCTAACAAGCTGGGATATGTGAAGAAAAGAATTTCATTATGCTGTAATATGCACATGACAATTAAAGGCTCCTTCAACACTTATCACAAAATCTTTGCCGCTCAAGTTGCATTAAATTTGATGGTGACCATCTGTGGACTGCAGTATTCAAGTCTGGGCTCTGCCTAGGCCATGCGGTGCAAGGACATTTTTCTCCTTCAAACAGTGTGGTCAGTTTTGCTATGTGCTTTGGGTCGTTGTCATGATGGAAGGAAAACATTCTTCCCACTGACAGATTTCTGGCAGAGGGCAGCAAATGTAAGAATTTACTGAAGAATGTAATGAAATTAGCAGTATTTTGCACCAACCATTTCCCCTCTATCCTGACAAGAGCTCCAGTTACAGCAACAGGAAAAACACCCCCATAACAGGATATTACCACCTCCATGCTTTCCTTGGAATGGTGTCATTTTGATGGTGAGCTGTACTGGATTTCTGACAGACATATCATTTGGTGTTGCAGCCAGAGTATAAAATCTGAGTCTTACCTCAGTTTTTTACAAAGCTCATTCAAGACAGCACATGGCCTTTCTTGAGCAATGGCTTTTTTTCTTGAAACCCTCACACATAAGCCACATTTGGGAAAAATGTGATATTGTTGTCACATGCACACAATGAACACTCATTGTCATAAATTCCTGCAACTGCTTCAGAGTTGCTGTAGGCCTCTTGGTAGCCCCTCTGACCAGTTTTCTCCTGGCTCTTTTTTCCAGTTTGGTGCGATGTCCTGATCCAGGGAGGATCTGTGTTGTACCACATACCTTCCACTTCTTTATATGCTTTACTGTGCTTCTAGGCAGTGACAAAACCTTTGCACCAGCTTTTCATGCTGAGCTAATTAAAATGACCACAGCTGATCACAGTTTAAAGTCAAATGATTTGATGTGCCTTTTAACGTCACCTGATTGAGTTTACAAGTCTTTTCCAGATCAGTGGTTTTTTTATTTATTTACTTTTTACAAATAACTACAGGGTGGGCCATTTATATGGATACACCTTAATAAAATGGGAATGGTTGGTCATATTAACGTCCTGTTTGTGGCACATTATAGTATATGTGAGGGGGCCATCTTGGATCCAACTTTTGTTTTTTCAATAGGAAGGGGCCATGTGACACATCAAACTTATTGGGAATTTCACAAGAAAAACAATGGTATGCTTGGCATACACCCTGTATAACCTAGATTGCTATCATCCGAAAGACAGGTCATTACATTGATTTATTTAGCAAACCAATCTTCCACATTTGCTTGCCTTATCTTTTCTATATGAAACTCTCATACTATAAGAATCACAGAGATACGACATTGGTCTTGGATGAATTTATTGTATAAATACAGGTATTGCTAGTGTTGTGTTCAGCAAACCTCTCAACGAGAATAATTTAATGTTCAATAAAGATTTTAAAGAAAACACAGAAGGCCCACAATGATTGCATTTTCAAATAAAATTCCTTTGGCCCATGTTAATAAAGGATTTTAGCACTCCGAAGAAGAAATGAGAAGAAAAGAACACTTGGTGTTAAGACGTGTGGAAATCCCAAATTCTGCAGGAGGAATGATAACATATGACTACGTACTTACTTTGCTTTTGGTGAAGTTGTAATAATTTTACATACATCTGTTAAAATGGCAGGTTTTGGGATTAAAAAAACAAACGAACAAACAAACAAAAAAAACATAGGTTTTACAGGAAAAAGGTAAAAAATAACCTGGTTTCATGTGTGTACACACCCTTTATAATGTGGCATATGACTGTGCTCAGAATTAACCAATCATATCCAAACTCGTGTTTGAAAGTAATAAACTACAACTAGCCAAAATGTTATACTTTATACAACTGTCATCAATCAAGTCATTCTGACCAACCCCAAATAAACATCATGCATTTCTGTAGAATATCCTTGTCATTTTATTGGTTTCATCTAACTGCTGAAGCTGTGGTCGGCAAGGAGCAGAAAAGAGCAGGTACATGGTCTCATTTGTCAAAATGTATAGTTCACTAGATAAAAAAAAAAAATCCAAAGTAATAGATCAGTGTTGCCCAATCCTGGTTCTGGAGGACTCCTTCTCCTGCACATTTTAATGCTTTCCCTGTGATAACACCCACTTAAATCGAATAGTCAAATCAGGTATGCTGGGAGCTGAAAAAACACTGAAGTGTGCTGGGCAAAGAGACATCCAGGACCGGGCACTACCTTGGATGCACCATGGAAAAACAGGAAGGCATCAGCCAGAGAAGGAAAAGGGGGCACATTCTGGGGCATAATTTTAAAAGATACTGACTGTAAAAAACAATAACTTTTTACCTAAAGAATTCCCCTTCTGATGGAGAAGCACATTAGTAGCAGCATCTATGGGGCTGCTTCTAGAGCTGAGGCTGGGGTTCTACCCAAGAAGGAGCTATCCATGATTCCCTCTAAGTGCCAATCCAAATACCACCACAAAAACTTCCTGGCCTGCATAAGACAGCTATAGTTAAAGAAAACTCACTCAAATCACTTTCTAGCATAATAACAATACAAACCACTAACCCAAGACAATAAAGGAATAGAGTCAGAAGAATATTAATGTTTTGCAATTGTCCAGTCAGAGCCCAGACCTGACCTGTTTAAAAAACTTGTGGAATGTCTTAAAGAGGGAAAGCGATGCACAGCAAATCCTCTCACAATCAGACAGTTCTTAAGCATTTTTGTAAAGCAGGGAGAAATCAAAGGGACAAATGAAGATGGTGAAATGATACCTTTTGTACAGTCTTATTCAAAACACTGACCAATGTATTACAAGTCAAAAGGTGTGTTTATAGGTGTGCATTTGTTACTTATAACTTAAACTCTGTTACTACCTATATTACACTAAAGGTAGGGAACGATCTAAAACTACTTACATCGTTTTCACTTGTTTACATAAAAAACCTGCAATTTTAACAGGAATTTAAAGACTTTTTATATCCAAAAAAATGTTCCAAGGGAATGAGGCACTTTTAAACAAGAGTGAGCAAAACTGGTTCATCAGAAATTTTCTGGATAATATTACTGCTTTAGCTGTACATTTAGGTCAATAGTGATGATTAATAAATTATATAGTAGTCTTCCTTTGAGACACCTACCAGAGGTCTTGCTGTATGGAAGAAATTTACATCACATGTAAAATATTCTTAATGATTTACATCTAGTAAATTATTTTAGCCAGACGGGTTTATTTTGAGTTGATGAAAACTGGAGTCAGCGGCAAAGCAAACATCTGACTCAAATCCATGTTACCGGAATGGCCTAATCGCTGAACTGAATAACTGAATTATTTAAAAAAATAATAAATAAATAATAATTTAAAAAAAAAATAATAATAATAATAATTCACATGGGACTTGAATCAATGGATGCAACAGTGATGATTAACAATGGTCTACAGGTTTTTAAGTCTCAGTCCAGCATTTCTGTCAAACGTTCATGCTGTTCTTTTCTGGAGTTTTATTTACATTGTTGAAGCACAAATTGGATAAAGGATAAAGTGCAAGAAGTAACGTACAGTACAATAAGTGGCATGCAAAAGTTTTGCAAAGAAAATCTCAAAAATCTTTCCTCGGCCACTCAGGAAAAATAAGCATCCTACGCAAAATAAAAAAAATAAAATAAATCTAATACCAGCAGAATGATTAAGAAACGAAGCTCTTGTCCAGCTTTGGTTCGCCACGTAAACAAAACCAGCAAAGCATGTCATTAACACTAGAATAGATTATGAATAGGGAATGAAATGTGTTCAGATAAAAATCATCAGGAAGATGAGGGAGAGAGCTCATTGGGTGATGTAGGGGAAGGTATCGTAGAGGCCAGATTATAGGTAGAGTTTGGGGAGGATGTTGTTGTGGACTGCAGGTTAGAAAAACTGGTTTTGGGGAGTGTTTGTGGGGAGGACGCAGCTGTGGTTGGTGAGTCCAAGCTGACCTCATCACCTTCCTCAGAGTCCCACACCTCACTCTGCAGGTAATCAGCAAACAGGGCCTTGGCACGCTGAAGAATACGACCAAGGTTGTGCTTGCGGACCAAGCGATCAAAATGCATGGCCAGCTCGTTATAATCCAGACTATTTTTAATGATATGGTCACGATGCTCCAACAGGATGGAGAGGCACAAGAACAGCATGAAAGGGTTGCCCTTGCCAAACTCTTGAGGAGGAGGAAGGGAACAGGGTTTAATACTGCTAACATCAGGTTTGCCTGTAGTTGGAGTGTTTGCACCAGTTCCTGGAAGTTTGCATGGGGATGAAAGGTTGCTGGAGAAGGGTTTGGGTAGCGATGGAGATTTAGCAAAGGATAAAACCGGTGAAGAGAGCAGTGAGCGATTGTTGCCCAGGGATGGGGAGGACAGTGCAGACTTGCCAGTGGGGGTTGATGGTGAGTGCATTCCAGTTCCATTAGACACAGCTGCTGAAGACACAAATCTCCCCAAAGCCTTATCAGGAGATGCAGCACTGCTCACAATAAATGATGATGAGACCGGCTTTGACCCTTGAGCATCTGGACACAGTGCTCTCCAGCTGGACATTGAAGGAGATGTTGCAGTGAACTGAGGGACATTTTTCCAGTTCAGTATACTTGGAGGAAAGGGAGAAACTGTTTGTCCATTTTTTTCCTCAGTCTGAGGAGATGAAGGTTTCTCATTTCCACTTATTAAAGGCTGCCTCTCTCCAGGATCATCCTCACTGTCTTCTGTGGACTGACGGACCGTGAGCGGTAATGAATGTGTGGCCTGACACCTTTCTGAAGATAAAGTGGGGTCTGATGTTTCAATTTCGTTAGCTTCAAAACTGTCCTCATTTCGTGCACTGTAGTACTTAAATTCTCCAAAACTGGACTGCTTCTCAAAAGGAGGTGCTGATGGAGGGCCTGCAGTGGTCACTGCACAATCCATACCATAAATTCCTCCATCCACTCCATCAGATGGCTTCTCTTCCTTTCTCTCTGCCTCCAAGCTGAGACTGTGTCCCCCGTCTGCCTCTTCTCGGGACGGCCTTAGCATGTGTCTCCGCCGCTGTTCTGTCTGCTCTCTCTCCAGCTTTTCATTCTCCAACTTTGGGCAGCTGCCGTCATGACTAGGGGACTCGTCTTCTTCAAGCGGTAGCCCAAGCAGCTCAACCTCGGTCTCAGGTGGGTCTGGAGGCAGAGAGCTCCAGGTCACCTCCAACATCCTCAGCGCATCGTCAAAAGCAAACTCACGCTTTAGTTCAAGAAGCAGCCAGCGGTAACAAAAAAAGAGGTCGTCAGCACCTTTGGAGACCAGATAGGTATAAAATTCAGGATCAGAGTATTGCAAGAGCAGCTTAAGGTGCTGGAACTTAATAGACATTAGTTGGCCGTCAGGGCGGAAGTTGCCTTCTAAGCGCTTCATGATCCCACAAAAGCAAATAAAGGCGTGCGCTTCATTGTCCATGACAGCAAGGATCGGAGAGGCAATATCACTCATACCTTGACAATAAGACACCTGTAGAACAAGTGGAACAATTTAAAATATATTAAAGCAACGCTGCTGATAGTCATATTTATACTGAAGCCTGCTTTTTTAAAACAGCACTTTCCAACTTTTAAAAATGGATCTTTAAATTGTGATATTTTTATTACTGGGACATTACCGCTGAATATATTTGGTGTCACAGGAATAGGTTATAGTTTCATGATCCAGATTTCATGAACTTAAAAGTGGCTGTATTTTTTATATATATATGATGAGATTTCAATTTGTAGAAATTGAAAAAAGTTTAGCTCATATTTGTAGAAATGTCTAGATTAGGAAATATTAACATATTAAGATATACCAATGAGTTGGAAAATCTATACAGAAATACAATGGGGTCCAAAAGTCCAAATGAATAATGGAAAATGCTTTAGTTTGGCAATATTTTTCCTTTTATTTTTAAGAAAGGTAAAAGAATAACATTTCAGGAAACAGAATTTGTTTTTACATTTCAAAAGAATTTTTATGCCCACCTGCGGGTGTGTGATGGCAAAAGTGGTAAGGAGATCAGTCAAAGCAGTCAAGTGAGGACTGTCCTCTGAGCCGGCATAGTACGGATGGGCTCGGTCCGTTCTAAGCACATCCTTTAAAACATTTCCTCTAATGAACTCCAGATCCTCTGAGCTCACCCTGGATGTCCACTCACTTTTGAGCTGGTCATATTCTCTCGTTTTCCTCTTCATATAATCCATCCTTTCCTGCCCTGTCAGGCCATCTGGGTACACATTTAAAAGGTAACGCCACACTACCTATAATCGGAAAAAGGTTCAATAATTGAAATTATGAAAATGCTTTAACCTGTGTTTTTATTTTTATTATTAAAACAACACACGCACACACTGCAATGAAAACAATCTTCACCTTGCGGAGGGATGGCTCAACGCCCCCATGATAAATGCGGAGCCGTAGCTCCTCTGGCCGCATCAGCTGACCCTGGCTGTTCAAGTAACTGTGAAATTCTGCATCACTCAATGGGGGTTTGAATGGCTTAACCTCCTCCCCATATGACCAGCTTAATGCCTGCTGCACCTTAGACAACGTCCGACCCATCTGAAAAACAGAAAAAGATGAATATATAGAAAGACTGTAGTCGGAGGTTGGGTTAAACCTTAAGTGCATTCATTCATTCATTCATTCATTCAGTGCGTTCATGTAATCTAGCAGCTATTTTTTTAGTGGCACCATGCTGTTTCCCACATGAAAGGTTAACGCCTGCCTAATCCTCATAGCATGCTTCTTTGGGAAACTGCCTTCGGTTAAAGTGCGATTGCATTAGGAGATGAGGAACCTGACTGAACGCAGCAGAGACTGGCTGGTAAAACAGCTGGCTGACAGGGTGAAGAACATCATCAGTAACCTGGGACAGCAGGGACTGGGTAAAGGGAAGAGCCGTGGACGTCAGCGACCTCTTCTCCCCCTGCAGTTGATCTGAGCCAATCACATCCTTCGGGCTTATGATGTCCCAGTCCTCTAGCACTGGACCTGGGACCACAAGAAAATCACAGAAAAAGCTGCTGAGACTAAGTGACAGCTACGTTCTTCAGTTTAATTAAAGCTAATTTAATGAACACGTAAACAGATCTCCTGGAAAGGGAGTTTTTTTTTAAATTCTTATTATTTAGTGTGTAGGCAGTTCTTTTTTTTTTGTTAAATACTCAAATGCTAGGGCAGGGCATGACAACAAACAATTTACTTACTGTCTTCTGAAGGTTTAATGTCCATCTTAAGCTGGAGGTAAGGCTTGGCTGCACTGACAAACGCTGCGTCTAAATCCCAATCAGACAGGAGCGAGAGATAGACTTCTGCACCCATGCGATCACGGGACAGGTAACTAATACCAAAATTACGCCTTCTGTGGAGGGAAAAAATATACATCTATAAAAGACTTTTAAATCTTGTCAAGCGCACTTAAAAGAAATACATAAGCCACTGTAATGCAAAATTAAAAAAAAAAGCTTTCGGACCAAAATATACAAAAAAGTATATATACACGTGTTTACTATGTGAACAGGGAATCTGTTAACAGTGCGCTAAGGTTTACTCAGTTGCTGAGCTTTTCCCTGAAAAGCGAAATGATTAACGTAACCTAGTTATTGTGTCTGAGCAAATGTTATCAGACAAACACATACAGAATAAACGTTTTTCTTTCTCTACCTGGGGAATGTGGAAAGTTGCTCTAATACAGGGTGGGGGGAAATAACTATTTATTAAAAATTTGTAATAAAGTCCATATTTCTAATACAAATGTATTAAAACAAATTGTATTCATGTACTTTACTTTACAGGAAAATGTAAGCAAATCATTAAATGCCAATGTGGATGAGCAGCCATGTCTTCCTGCATCGTTCACTGAGCCTGTAGTCATCAGCATTGCATGACTTTTTTTTTTTGGTCTCCGGATATAGTGTTGCATTCCTCCCTTTCACTGTACACCACCATCTCTGCGCAAGAACAATGGAATTCCACACTTTGTGTAGCGTGCTGCGGTCTTAGCTCGCTCCCAGTCGGCTATTTTTGTTTATGTTGCATGTGTTGCTTCTTGGACACACTCACCCATTGAGCTCAAAGGCTCGTATCAGGATGTGCTGCAGCACCTCCAGTGATGTGATCTGTGGATCAACAGCAAAGGAGCGGAATTCCACTGGTTGTAATCCTTCACATTTCTGCATGAGGAAGGAGAGAGAAGGAGAGAGACTAAATAACAGTCATACAGTATGTCCAGAGACTAAGTCCAAATTACACACGACAACTGAAGTTTCTCTTCAACATAAGCAGACATTTCAGTTTTGGATCTGGGTTTAGGTTTATTCTCATTCATTTATTAATAAATGTTACTTCCTTTCCTCTAAATCTAAGCCTTTTCAAACTCTTTTGCATCCATGTACAGTATGGGACGCTACACCACATTAGAACAGTGAGAAGAGTGACGTGTTCACATTTGCCCCCTAGTGTCTGGTTTCAATTAGACCATTGGCTTCCTAACTAAACCAAACGTTTCGTTTTATACAAGAAAATGCTGGTGTTATCTTCAACATATTAAATGTCATTGTTTTAAGCAGTAACATCAGCTTCTGTTTAAAAGGTTTCATGCAACATAAATATTCAGATCTACATCATGCTGCTTTTCAAAGTTGACCCCCCCGGCTGAGGGTTTCAATTCATACTACAAACATAATTAAGTAGAGAAATCTCTAGGGCAATTTAGAAAATAATAAACCAGGTATTATTAAAAAAAAAAAAAAAAGCAAAAAAAAAAAAAAATAATAATAATAATAATAATTTAAAAAAACACCAGGGATGTTGGTTAACACTGAATTTGAAGCCATTAGGAAGATCCTGTGTGTACGTTTCACAACACCACATAAATATTTAGTATATATTGTATATATTTATTGTGAATATACATGTTTGTTATCAATCTTGGGGAATATTCTTATACCTGAATTTAACTGAATACAGCTGAATATCATCAAAATAATAATAAAAAAATTATCTACAATATTTACTTTAGCAGGAAGCAGGAAATTATTTTTAAAAATATATAAACAGTATATAAAGTATAGTAACAGTATAATATAAAGTGTAGTAACAGTATATAAACAGTATATATGTGTGTGTGTGTGTCAATCAAAGGGTATGTAAAATTGTAAATGAAATCTGTGAAATGAAAAATGTTTTTTTAGCACAAAAAAAAAAAAAGGCAACAAGCAAGTTAACTTAATGTGTTTGAAGAACAAACTATCTTCTAGTGTGCAATATGTACATCAATGGCTATTAATACTGGTGATATTATATATAGTTAGTATATATAAATATTATATATTTAGTGTGTACACTTTTTCATTTTTTAATGTGATAACAGCTCATAAAAATAAAATACAAACACTATCTAAAAAATCCCACAGAAAAGCCAATGCAGCACAAATTGCCAAAGTCAGTGCTGCCCATAACAGAAAGGCACCAGAATACCCGATGCACCACAGCCCACTGCACATGTTGCCTAGCAGGCAAAGAGCACGAGGCTGCTGACCCGGCCTCCAAACCTCTCAAATCCAAAGGACCCACAAGTTACTCTGGACAAACACACACAACACCCAAAGTATCAGCTGCGAATGTCCTGGTGCCAGACAGCACAGCACACAACAGAGGCCCTACTGTTGTGAGTGTTGTATAGAAGGATACTCATGGAAAGTTGACTGGAAGGGAAAAGTTTCATAAGAGAAGGTGCACAAGCAAGAGGGGTGACTGCAGTCTTAAGAATTTTCAAGCAAAGCCAATTAAAGAACTTGGGAGAGTTTCACTAGCAGTGGAGTGAGGCTGGAGTCAGTGCATCAAGAGGCACCACACAGATATGGACTACAACTCTGGCACTAGTATCAAGCCAATGTCAGAAACATCTTTCCTGGACCAAGGAGAAAAAGAACTGCACCGGTGCTCAATGGTCCAAAGTCCTCTTTTCAATAAAAAGTCAATTTTGCATTTCATTTGAAAATTAAAGTCCCAGAGTCTGCAGGAAGAACGGAGAGGCACAGAATACGATTCCTTATCCAGCTAGACTTAGCACCTGCCAACAGTGCCAAAACCGTACATAACTGATTTGGTGACCATGATATTACTGTGCTTGATTCGCAGGACAACTCGCCTGACCTGATTCTATGGAGTATTGTCGTGAGGAAAATGAGAAACTCCCAAACCAGCAACATGGATGATTATGTTCTTATTTATTTTTGGAAATATTCAAATATTTTATGAAAGGTATGTAAAATACTAAATGAAAATGAAACAGACCAGAGCAGTGAAATCTTTTTATATTATTTTCCCA
Source organism: Clarias macrocephalus (assembly GCA_011419295.1). Classification (NCBI taxonomy): domain Eukaryota; kingdom Metazoa; phylum Chordata; class Actinopteri; order Siluriformes; family Clariidae; genus Clarias; species Clarias macrocephalus. The sequence continues at coordinate 4,463 of JAAGKR010001503.1, read as the reverse complement.
TTCCCAGCAAAAAATGATGGCAAGGAAGTTAACTTAATGTGTTGGAAAAATCATATTTAAGACTCTGGCAACTAGTGTGCGATGTGTATATCCATGGATATTAATATTTAAACTGTACCGTGCTCCAATTGTTCCTGGCACACCAATAATTTTTTGGCTTCCCAATAACTGAACAGTGGAAAAGTAATCTTCAGCCCCCGAAGAATTAACTTTTTAAAATATGTGGTGTGGTGCATAATATTTTCTGGTTTGTTTAAACCTAAAATAACAATAGTATTTCAAATAAACTTTAGAAAGCCTATGACAGGAAAAAAAGATAATATGAGCAATTTATGACTTGCAGTTTGACAATCCTCATGCCAGAAACAAAATGACAGCTGTGATGTTATGTGCAATGACGCACTCCCTGTGACACCACTACAAAATAACATATTGTACAATACATGACTAGAGCTCAGAAAACGATCATTACAATTTGCTAAATAGATATTCTTTAACTATAGTATATAATAAGAATAAAGATGCTTAATCAATCAAAGAGGTAGAACAAAGACCCTGAAAATCCTCATCACAATCACGTTCATACTAGTCAGATGTTCCTCCGGCTTAGTCAGAGATGTCCACGACCATTATTATGTTAAAATGAATGAATGAGCAAATGAATGTCTGAATGAATAAAAAAGTAACACCATGACACGTGCATTTGTTTTTCTGTTCGTTCTTACAAACATCACACAAGCAACATCCCCATAAATATCCAACCCGAGATCTACTCGCGAAAACATGACGTCTACCTAAAAACCTGACACCTCTTTAATCAAACATGTACGAGAGACAATACCTATCCATTACCAACACCAGCCTTATATAACATTCCTTCAAATTACTATGCAGAAGACAATCCAGTCCTTTTATTATTTTCAATTATATTTTTCCCCACACATGATAAAACAGCTTCAACAGCCAGGGCTGCGTATCAACACATTGTGTACCTAGAGATCCCACTGCAAACACCTGATTTAACAAACAGATATGTATCTCAACACTCTTCAAATTCATTTGAAAACACACTGGAAGCCGTTTAAAAACAAACAAACAAACAAACAAAAACAATCAGACTTGCACTATAATCTGAAAGAATAAATGAACTGCAAACAAAATTAGCTTTCTGGTCTAAATACAAAATATTATTAAACGTGTGTATACATGTAACTCTCCTTATAACAGTCTCACTGATCACAAACATATTCATATGCTCATAATTTACTCTAACCTGCACTGACTTTCATTACCTCAGTCGTCCACCAATCACTTTTTGCATCGATGTCACTTTTAACTGCTGTAACTCAGTTGTATATCTCAATGTGCTTATTTTTAATTTCAATTAATAATTCTTTACATATATTTATATATAATTTGATATATTATATTCTGTTTTTCTTTCAGTCAGCTCTGTGGAAGCATGGGTCATCTCCCACATGTGTACTTCCTTTGATTGCTAACGATTGACAGCAGCGCGGTAGCTCAGTGGTTAGCGCTGTCACTTTTGCACTTAAACACTAGACGATCACGGCGAGCTGACTGACATCCGTGGTGATTAATAGCCTATTCATAATTGTCTGCTAAATCTCAAAATTACAATTTGTGACCATAGCTTTTCATTTAATCCCTACATACAATTTGTGATGGTTCCACGTTAATTTACCGCTCTGTCAGTGTTTCCAGGGCCTGTGCATGTGTGTTCTCCTTGTGTTTGGTGGGTTTCCTCTGGGTGCTCTGGTTTCCTCCCATAGTCCAAAGACATGCATATTGGGCTAATTGGCATTCCCAAATTGCCCATAGCCGTGTGTGTGTGTGTGTGTGTGTGTGTGTGTGTGTGTGTGTGTGTGCCCTTTGTGTCCAAAGTCTCCTGGGATAGGTTTAAGGCCCCAAGTTACCCACGATTGACGATTTGTATTTCTTATATCTATCTATCTATCTATCTATCTAAAGATACTTAATTTGTATTTGGTTGAAACATTATGAACTATTTATGGTTTTATTTTGGTGTAATGCAACTAGAAATCAGTATTAAATAAATAAAAAATTGTAAATCGTGACAGCCCTAGGTTTTTCATAACATTTCTTATAAGCTTAACAATATGTGGGAAGTCTAAACCGACTGCTATTGACATAATGATGCCAGCATTACAACAACAACAACAACAACAACATCAGGCACTGGCATAACAACCAATAATAACCAGAAAGGAATGGAATGTAAAGAAATATTTATGAAATAACAGATGTGTCTAGCATTACTGGTTTTATTTAACATTTTAACAGAAATGACCATTTGACCACACGGACACTGCAATAAAGCCTCTATGATGTAACCTCTACGTGGAGCATCCGCTCAGTTGTTGTTCTCTGTGTGTGTGTGTGTGTGTGTGTGTGTGTTTATTTCAGTCTCCCACCCGCTGCTTAGCCACAATTTCTCACCTTGACTTTGACTCGAACTACCCCCCTCTCCTCCTCCTCGGCCGACATGCTGGGGTAGCTCTCTCTGGAAAAATCCCCTTCAGGAATCCTGATCCTCCATCTATATAAAAAAAAATCTAAGTCGGCTTGAATAAGGAGCCCACACACTGCGCGGATCGCCGTGTCTCTTTTGACAGATTCAGTAGAAAATCATCAAAGAACTAAGAGAAATGATCAGATTTCAAAATAAAAGCTGACACCCGAAAAAAGGACTGTACGATCTCAACATTTGGCATCAAATATGCACAATCATACCGATGTAACTGTAAACAAATATATCATTTTGTATTTGTTCCGAGAGTCCAAGCTTTTAATAAATAAAACGCTGAGTCGATGTTACATTTCTACAAGCCTGGCTCTTTGTTTGTTCCCGCAGCCTCTAACGTCAACAGCGCCGCTCCGTATAACAGGATATGACGTCATGTGTATCTGACGTAATTTGATCGCTGCGGTCAAAAAAATAACATCAGTCGAATAATTATCTCAGTTCAAAGCTGTACTATTTATCCTCAGTGGGAGTGGGATTGTCAACAACAACAACAACAAAACAGATTACATGCTTGAGAAAGTATAAAATTTTCACAACACTGATATTTTACAGAGACATTAAGAGATATGTTTATTTAACAAATTTATTTGTGTGGATGTGTGAGATTTGTAGTTTTTATGATAAATTAACCGTCTACGCTATATTGTAAAACGTAAAAAATGCTACATTGTGCCAAATATTTCAAAATAATTCTGTAGTATAAATCTAAATGCGAGCTGAAAAAACTAATGTGAGCAACACGCTACAGATCTCATAATATTGTGATTTTGTTTGAAAAATAATTGATAGGTCGTACAGTAATTTAAGTGATTGTGGTAGAATCAAAATATAAAAAAGATTAAGACAGAAAAGCTGATACTGCCGTGACCCGGATTCGAACCGGGGTTGCTGCGGCCACAACGCAGAGTACTAACCACTATACGATCACGGCGAGCTACTTCACATGAAACAAATTCCTGTAGGGTGGGATGAGGAAGGAGGAGGGGCGGTGATGAGGCTACGGTGAGGAAAATAAAGACAATCGAGAGGGGACCGGGAGAGGAAATGTTCATTGTTTAAACAAATGACACGATTTACATACGTATAAAATTATTACGTTTATGGGCTAAAATAAAGCTTGCCAGTACTGCCGTGACCCGGATTCGAACCGGGGTTGCTGCGGCCACAACGCAGAGTACTAACCACTATACGATCACGGCGAGCTAACCGACAACTGTGACGACAGGTTCGGAAAACGTCTATTCAAAATTAGCCTGTTAATCCTACATACACTTTGTGATGGTTCTGTTTCTATTATCCACCCTGTCACTGTTTTGTCCACAAGCTTGCTTTCGGCTTTAAGTATAATATTTATCAGGTAATGTAATCTATTGGTTCTTTATCTATTATGGCATGTCGGGAAACACGCTTGCAGAGTGCACAATTCTTTTTTGGATATTATGACACTGCATTTCCAATAATACTTTATATATATATATATGTTAAACTAAGAATAGAATCATGCGACAACCATAAAAACAAATGAAATATGCAGTTAATGACAGTTACACGGTTTGTTCAATGGTTTGTTAATGAGAGAGGTCAGATAAGAATGGCCAGATTATACGGAGCTGACAGGAAGACGTTAAGTCTTGAGGTGGCTGGAGTACAATAGCAGATCGCCACATCCGGTTTGCTTCACGCCAGGAAGAGGAAGCTGACGGGGGCACAGACTCTCAGAAAAAGTTAATGTCAAAGAACACTCAGTAACTATTGCTACAGTTGGTTGATATGACCACTTGTTTTTATTAAAGTGTAAGAAATAAAACACAGGACAGGAAGTTACAAATTCTCTTTTTTATTTAAAGTTGTAGAGAACAGCTAATAATAAATGGGATGTGCTATTTTAATTGGT
>JAAGKR010001502.1:100396-123170 GCA_011419295.1 Clarias macrocephalus | reverse complement strand
CAACCTGGGGGTCCAGACACTTGCAGTGCGGCGGCGTTGGTATTCTCGTTCCCATAGCATTTTCACGCAGCATTGAGTGTAGCTTTTGAAAGGGAACGTCTCGGGTTACTTGGCTGTAACCCTGTTCCCTGATAAAGTGGGAACGAGATGCTGCGTTCCAATGCCGCACTGCTGGTGTGCCCGGACGTCCTTCAGACAAAATTGACCTGAGGATGTTTCCGGGTCACTCCTATTTATAACCTGCAGGTGCACCTTATTCGGTGACGTCATGCCTGGCACAGGTTATAAGCCGAAGGTATTCGGCGAGTTTGACATGCACAGGCTTCACAACCGGGCAACAAAGAGATGTTCCCATAGCGTTTTCACGCAGCATCTCGTTCCCGCTTTATCAGGGAACAGGGTTACAGCCAAGTAACCCGAGACGATTTGAATGTTGTTTAAATACCATTTTTGTAGTGTAACCTTCTTATGCACTTCATGTTCCTCTGCTATCCTGCTACAGTTTGCCTTATATATGCCTATACTGGTTTTCCTAATAAAAAAAAAAGATTGTGTGCAAGAAAATTTAACACTGTTTCTTTCATCTAATTTGCTTTCAGTTGCTGTTTGAATCGATCAAAAAACAAAAAGAAATCACAATTAAGGCATGAGTTCAAACTCAGCTAAAATAATATTGCCATTAAATTGCAAACCTAAGTTGCCACAAACAACTACAGGCTGATTTATTTATTGTGACAAAACTGTGGTAGGTGGAGTTAGAGCTTTTTGCAAATAAATAAATAAAAGGCAAATTGGCATTTGCGGTCTTCTCTCTTCAACCATTTGTGCTTATTACCCTTGTGACTCAAAGAAAACATGTACAAATTATTCCATTTGCAACATTTCTTGTTTCATTTGGGGAAAAAAAAAAAGTTTGCTCAGAACTGCAAAAATTAACATTTTGTCATTAAACTGGTCAGATACACAGTGGTCCCAACACATCAGCTGAACCCTGACATTACCAAAGAAAAGTGAGCATGCTGCCACTGGACCAAACGCAGCTTCTAGTTTATAGAGTTGCTTTGTGGTGTTCTTGAAAATAAGGCAATGTTTTTTCTTGGAAATGCTATTATATTTGACACTAAAACCGCAGACATAGTTGCACACAGTGGGCAAACATTTTAAATAGCTTTAGTCTTTAGATAGTAAATAATTGACATTAAACATGACAAAGCCATAAAACTACCCCCTGCACTTTCCGTTTCAGAACTCATAACATTTTTTGCAAGATATAAAAATATAACTTTATTTCTAATGTGTAGTACAAACTTTGTATTAGTACAAACCTACTAGTTAACCTAGTAAGGAAAACAACTACAGTCACATTCAAAGGTTAGTACTCCCTATTTTAATGTGTTTTTAACAAAAATCATCTCATCTGACCCACTATAATCAGATGATTTTTAGTCACTTTTTACACAAAAACACAAATACATCATACATCGTTAACTTTTTCACCATACCATTATTTATTTAACAGGAGTGAACCCAAAAAATACAATACAGTTTTGACAATACCAAGTACCACTATGATTCAGTAGCTTGTAGATACACCTTCAGCAGCAATAACTTGAAGTACTTATTTCCTGTATGACTATCAGTCTCTCTTATCATTGTGGAGGAATTTTGGCCCATTACTTCAGTTTTTGTGGTTTGTGGGAATTCACACATGCACTGCTCTCTTAAGGTCCTGCCACAGCATTTCAATTGGGTTGAGGTCTGGACTTTGACTAGGCCTTTCCAAAACCTCAGTTAAGTGTCTCTAGAATATTCTGGTAGCTGCGGTTGCAAAACAATCCCACATTATCACCCCTCCACTACCATGCTTGACAGTGGGTATCAGGTGTTTCTGCTGAAATGCTGTTTGGTTTGCCCTGGGCATTAAAGTCAAAACAACTCCACTTTCTCTCTCTCTCCATAGTACATTATTCCAGAAGCATTGTGCTTTAACATGCTCAGTGAGGTCTGTGGGGTCTGAGGTGTAGCTTGGGGTGAATGTGCTGGGATGTTCACTCTTGGGAAGAACTGTCTTGAATGTTTTGCCACTTTTGAATAATCCTCCTCACTGTGGAACAAATTAACTTCAAATTGTTTGGAAACGGTTTTATTGTTGCACACCAACAAACGCGTCTCTAAAACCATTACTTTCCCTCTGACATTGTGTTAACACACACACATATGAATGCTTCAGACCAACAAATTGCTAAAACTTCTGCTTTTATAAAAGGTCTGCACACCTGCTGATAATCAATTAATCAAGGGCTGATAATTAGCGGCACCTGGCTGCAACCTACCCGCTTAAATCATAAGGAAGCAGTAAGGGTATCTGTGTATTGCCCACTTTTTTTTTTTTCAGAGATTGTATTTGCTCAATACTAACACCCACTACAATTAGATGTTTTTATGTTTTTATACAAAAACACATATAATTACAACTATGAAAGAAGGCGGTACTAACTTTTGACTCCACAAAGCACACTATTCTATAAAACATTGGAAAACAGTCCAGTTTATGTCTCTCTTATTGCTCATCTATCGCAAGTAATGCACCACTTTTTCCCCAATCATTTTACAGTTTTAATTTTAATTCATATGTACCTTATTGAGAATCCACTGAGACTGATTCATGACATTCCAAATGTAGTTTGTATAATTTCTACATTTCAACAACAAAAAATTTTTACTAATTGAGTTAAAACAATATTTTGAACCAGTTTATTTTATATAGTTATTATAATATCTAAGTATTAATTTCCTTGAGCTTTTCCATATGGACGTCCTGGAAGTGAATGGACTCCATTAAATATAGACAATGCCATGAATCTACACAAAATATGACCTATCCATTACTGTGCAAAAGGCTCGAGTCACGCCTTATTTCGTCAGATAAATTTTTTTTTGTATCTTTATGTAGTCTTAAGGAATTGGTTTCCTAAAGTTTTTTTTTTTTTGCTCTTACTTTCAGTCCAGTCCCTATAGCTGACTAGTTTTAAAGTAATGTTTTCTTTGTTAAGCCACACAGTGACCTATAAATCATTCAAGCGTTAAAACATTTAACTTAAGGCACGAACCAGTGAGAAACAGGTGCAGATGATGACACATGATCAGAGCGGTGATTAGTATAATGGTCATGATGAATGCTGAGTGGTTGAAATAGACGAGAAGAAAAATGAGGTTGCTGCTGAGGATGTTATCTAAACAACAAAAATTCTAGACTGTATCTTTAGGCACTTTGCAGCCTATTGCAGTGTAAACCATTTGTTCCAATTTCTGTTGGAGATGTGTGCTCACTTTTTCACACTATGGTAGTTTATAAAATAAAAAATAAAATAAAATAATTTGTTCATAATTTGCCATGAAATTTTATTTTAACTTTTTAAGTTATTTTTTGTGCAGTATTTTCCACAAGAGGTCAGTTAGTTCAATAAAGTCCACCTGGGTAAAAGTGTCAGATGAGAGAAGCTGTTCACAGGATAACCACAGCCTGGACACTTCAAAAAGTTTGGCTTTAAAGAGATGTGGAAGAGTGATGATCCACAGGAAAGCCTGTAGCAAAGTTGGAAACTCAGCAGATGTGCAGAGGGGGGAAAAAATCTCTGTTTTACTTTTGCCTTGGCACAAAACACTACATTAAATGGAAACACTGCTTATCGACTTGAAACACCATTCCCACAATGAAGCAGGGTAGTGGTAGCATCACGTTAAGCTTATTGCGAGTCTTTTGACACTCCAGTTTCTCTAATCAATGCTTTTCTTATTTGGTGACTGATTTTTGGGCTCAGTCACAATAACATTTTATAAAATAAAATTATAATTAAATAATAAAATGTAAATAAATACTAAATAAAATTACGATTGATAGTTTTTCAAAAACTCTGTATTTATATTTAGATCAGGATAAAGTATAATTGGGTAGAATCTATTTATAACAAAGAAAAAAGATTTCTCATGGCAATTGAATTAAATACTTATGAAATCTTACTTCTTTTATTTGTAAAATAACATGATGACTTATGATTTATTAACCTCTTATTTAGGGGTAAAATTGTGACATATAATCCCAATTGTAATTCCAAGTTGTAACACCAACAACATGCAGTAGTATGCTATATAATGCTGCTTATATAAATAGTGTACAGTACATACATCACTATGTGACACATTGCGTTGTTGAGATTGTTGTGGAAGATACAGAAAAAGCAAGTTTTAACTTTCATGAGGTGAAAATATGATTGTGAAATGAACTGAAATCTATATGGGAAGCTTTCAAAAATAGCACAATATGCTTGCATTAAATCTCTCTCTCTCTCTCTCTCTCTCTCTCTCTCTCGCTCAAAACAAACTTTAGGTCTATTTCCATCAAAGCATTGTGTAATAAAAGCTTTGCTTAATATTTGAAATATAATTTTTCTGGTATAAGTCCAAAAGTCACAAAGTCATTCCCAATGATGGAGAAAGTAACATAAAGTTAAAGGTTGTCCACCTACTCTTTGTCAAAACCTGCCAGCCAGTTCCTCTCTTTCTCTGAGTTAAAAATATCATCGAGACTCTTCTGGCTGATCGTCTATGGGGGGTATTACACTTGAACGTGAGCTTTGTGTTTACACAGGCCGCCTTTAATAAAAGACCATGAGAATTTATGACCTCTCTTGCCTCTGTATGAGACTCCATTAGGGTGCAGAGATACAGTGCAGCCATGCAGTCTCTGCTTATTAATGCAGGGAGGAAGCAGGAGACCCGGTGGATTAGGTCTGCTGGAGAGGACACTGTTAGGAATGAAGTTTTATTAGGAATGACACTGAAGAATTTATGTGTTTAGTCTGTTCTGAACTCACTTCCAACTAATACACTAAGCACTGTGTAAAATCATATAGCTATATAGGTAAGTTGATGTACTTGAATGGTACTCAATGAAACAAAAAGTACATTAGTGTTATAGTACAATAGCTAGATTGGTTAATTTGCCATATATGGTGGATTAATGGGGTGTGGAATGAATTTCTCTCTCTCGCTCCCTTTCAGATGCTATGGTGACCTGATTAAGGGCCAGTAAGCAAAGGGTTAAGGAAGCCATCTGGGAGCCTGAGTTATCACTAATTGACAGCTGCTGGCCCTGAGGGCTTTTTCTTCTAACCTGGAGACCTCAGCGTAATAGAAGGGCAGTACTCTTTTGGCTGAATGTGAAAAGTGCCTGAAAGTGGAGGCCAGACCGCTGTTGCTGGCCTCTTCCTCCATGGGAATATCTAAAGGGAATGGGTGGTAGTGGAATTACAGCAGCTAGCTGTAACATACAATTACAAGAAAAAAAAACTATGAGTTTTCTAGAGAGCAGAGGGTATTGGTCCAATAGTGCCTACTGCTATAATATTTCTAAAAATACTATACATTCATTTCAAGTTTTCTTTTTCCAGGAAATTTAGAAAGATTTATCTGTTGGTTTATGCAGAGTGGGCTATAATGGAGTACCAAAAGCAGTCTGTCTCAGTGATATGTGATTCTGACCTTGGACTTGGCAAGATCAGCTCAAGTAAGCAGCAGTATTAAGTCTAGCACTGTCTGACAGTTTGATATACCAAAAATAAGCCAAGCTTTTTGCATTGAAAATACTCTCAAGAGACTTTGGAATGTAATTTTAAAGTCAGCATTAAATATTTCCATACGTCTCAGGAGACAACATCTTAACTTAAAAAGTCACTGCTTATCACAGATTTGTGAAAACTCACTGTGGTCATATGAGGGCATCACATTTTCTAGCAAACTCATTATGAGTACATCTTACTAGGATGTTTGCATGAAGACTGTTGAGTAGTACACTTTTGTAAAACTTCTACCCTTTAAAGACTGATCATGCTTAATATTTATTAGATGATAATCAACAGAAGCATTGAAAAGAAAATACAAGGCACAAAACTTTAAAGTTTAGGTTCGGGGAGGTAAAGGACAGATTTTTATGATGATGATTAAAGTGAGACCAGATCAGTTCCTAGCAAGTTTGTCTGTTAAGTCATGGGCATGTTTATTATAGGAAAGTGCATAAAAATCAACAGAAAGCCTTTTTTATTTGATTCACATGACAAATCTAAAATTGTGAATTAAACTTGTGGATGTTATACATTTGTAAGTAAAATCATGTGCATTTTTTCACATTTGTAATTGATTTCGGCTTTTTGCTACATTGTTTTGGATTTGACAACATTGCATTTTGCGTCTATAACATTTCTCCTCAAGAAAAACTCAGCAACATGTGAGGGGAGAATGGTCACATATTTGAATCATTTAAGTGGGCCATCCCCCAAAAAATAAACTTATCTAAACCAAATGAAATTTCTCTGCATAAATATTCTTGTAACCTTAGAACTTAAATCATTAATTTTGAATAAACCCTGGATTTTGGAAGATTAGTGCATTTCCACTTACATTATAGCATAGGAATGCATTTTACAACGGGTTTAGCATTACTTCAGTGCTGTTTACTGTCACATTGTTTCCAAGTCTGCCCTTGCATAATGTTTGTTGTTGTGAGATTAGTTTCACTGTTTACAGCTTAATGGCTTTAATGCTTAATCAATACTTAAACATTTCAGTGCCCGTTGTGTACATGCAAAAAAAGTGTGCATGTGAACTGTGGGGAATAAATTATTTTGAGACTGTTTGCTTTTGTACAAAGCCAAAAAAAGGACAATGTTCATGAGAGGTTTTTAAACTAATAAGTGTTATGAGTGTGCAGTGGGGAAGCGTGTAAAGAGTGTAATATGTGCTTATTGCTCAGAATTATTGCAGAAATATATTTTTTTTCTGCTTTGCTGCATTCCTCACAGTTGTTTAGTATTCTATTAATATTAGAAATTACATCACCCTATTTCTGAAGAAAAATATAATGATTCTTATGTGGTTGGAAATATGGCTTCTGAGAATTTAAAATCCATAAATCCTGAAAAAAATAGCAGATGACACAATTGTAACATTGTCATTTCTACCTTATGTATTTCAAAATGAATAATTATTTTTACAGGAAACATAAATTGAATTACATTAGTGAATCAGCCCGGCTATGATAAGGCTTCTCCTCTGTTCTAATTATCTTTATATTACTGTAATTATTCAGAAGTGTGCAAAACGGATTATTCCCCAGCATAAGCCCCACTGAGATGTGATCCGCTTTCAGCCCGGGCCAGAACCTGTCATATGTGCTTTTCTTCATTGTGCTTTAATAAGGACAGTGATTTTTGCCAGGCAACTGATATGAAGGCTCAGCTAATAAGTCTATACTTTTTTCAAGAATCCTTCATACTTCTGTTCCAGCTCAGATAAGAAAACTTGCCCTATTTCTAGTTGTACCTGTATGCCAAATGCAGTGAGCAATTAAGTTCTTGTTAATACATCTGTGTGACAGATCACACCATCATTCACCATTCAATGAAATTGATTTACCATGAGCTGGTGCATGGACTGTACCAGCATGAATATAATAGAGAATAGTCAACACTTTAAATATCACAGTAATTGCCTGTCCAGGTCATTTAATAAATGTTGGAAGGCTGAAAAACAAGATGTTCATTAAATTATTTGAGAGATAGTGATTTGATTTCAGATGCTACCATTGAGGGGAACTGATGTCTGATTAAGCAATATAACAGGAAAGGGAGTGCTGTTGTGCTTGATATCAGCACGGCCATGATGCGGTTGTAAGCATGAGGGCACAGCTTATCAACAGATTATGATTTTTTTTTTTTTTTTTTTTTTTTGCTCTGCCAACACATATTCATATCCAGATACATATAGTTAAGCGGGTGGACTGTACAGCGTTTTTTGATGACCAGCTAAAAAAACAGCCCCTGCACAATTGGCCCCGGCACTTTCCAACACACGGTACTATGGGAAAGCCAAGGAGCTCAGTGCAAAGCTGAGAAGCTGATACAGTAGATTAAGTCAGAGATGTAAAGGTATTAAACCTGAGGGGTAAAAAAAAAAAAAAAAAAAAAAAGCAAGAATATGGTACCACTTGCTAAGCATGGTGGTGGTAGCATCATGCTTTTGCCACCAGAATATCTACAATATGGATGGAATATTAAAGACAGAGAACCACCCAATAATTTTTCAGCATAACCTCAAACCATTGGATTGTCAAAACCTCTCTCAGAATTTAGGGTTCTAACAAGACAATGACCCGAAACACACATCAAAGCTGGCTGCGGAACAAATAAAGCTTTGGAGCCTTTTGGAGCCTGAACCCTATCAAACATTTGTGGACCATGCTTGAAAGTTGGATCTGTGCAAGGAAACCAACAATTTTAATTAAAGATTAAGAATTCTGCCAAGAAAAGTTGTCAAATATCCACCAAGAATTTTTGACAAAATGTGAAACGTGTAATTGCAAATCATGAGTCATTAAAAAGCTCCTCAAACAGACATCACTAAAGCTACTGGGCCCCCCAACCCTCCATGAAGCCTAGTCTTTTTAATTGCCATAGCACTACTAAGGGCTCCCTGTCACTCAGTAGCCCCTGGAATTGTCCTTACTTACCAACCCATTTACGGCACCCTTGGATAGATGGATTGAGAAACACCTGCACTATGTTTACAACACTTTATTTCCAAAGATTTACATAACAATCCAGAATAGAATTCAACATAATTGGGTTCGATCAGTCATGGCCTCACATCACTTCTAATTTATCAAATAAAAATAAAAAAATAGAAATATATTTGCTATTAAAACATACATGTGACTGTGTTTTTTTTTTTTTTCTTTAAATATATTTTTTGGTGGAAATGTAGTGCCTATATTACAGTAATAAAAGCAAATCATTGTAATTTTTTTTTCTCCTGTTTTTTTTTTTTTCTGACAGTGAATTATTGCTGAAATCACACTGTACAAAGAGTTGTGTTTGGCAGGAATTCTACACAGCGTAAGCGTTTCCAAGGTCAACAGATTCTTGCGGAGTTGTGAGACACATGGAAGGTCACCCTAATCACAAACTCAGTGGGAATTGCTCTTTGATCATCTTGCTGTAGCTAATCCACCAGACTTGATTGCAGTTGTTCATGGCCAAACCCATCATTCTAATGCATTTCACTACACTGTTCGAAAACTGTCCTGTTCTCAAACGTTGGTCCATTTCTGAACCAGTTAAATTGATTTTGACTCAAAGTGAACCAACATCAGGTAGCATGAAAGCAGAAAAATGATTATTGTATGCCTGAAGTCACTCTCTCTAGTACCAGATTTTATAATGTACACGTTTTCTTCAGCCTTGTCAGATGGTTTGATTGCTTTATATTATGTTTTTGAGGCCTCAACACACAATGGCATTTCAAACATTGAGTGTTTCTCATGTTCCTTCAAATGTAATGTCAAATCAAAACATTTTATTTTTGTGTGCTCCTCTGAACATGGCTTTTGTACATTGTGTGTAGGTGCATTGTCTAAAATTGGAGCGCTAGCAGTTGCAAGGTGAGAAATTCTAAAGGCAACTATGTCTATGAAGGTCGTTCATCTAAAACCGGTACTTTGGCTATTGATTGAAATAGTTTACTACTTTGTATTGTTTTAGCTTGTATTGAAGGAACATGCCTGGCATATCTATCCAACATTCTTGCTTTTCATGAAAAGCACCTCCAATATATACTTCCTGTGTCATTATGATTACTCGTAGCTTATTAAAAAAGCTCAAAAGATTTTATGTTACACAACAGTAAAAATACTGTTACCAGTTGTTGTTGTTTTTTCTCTCTGAGGATTGAAATGTCTTAAGAAGTCACACTACACTACACATGTTTTTAACCGTCAATAGTTCTGCCATTGCCATCTTGAATGACACAAAAGCACTGCTTCACACATACAAAAAAAAAAAAACTGAAATAAGAGCTACCAACTAACTTTCATAGATTAAATTCTACTTCTCTCATACCACATGTTTGCCATTTGGACCCAGAACAGGCACGTAAAGGTGTTCCATCTCTCTGACATCTCATGGCCAAGACAAGCATCTGTTCTCACTTCAGCAGAGACCCAGAGATCACCCCACTCAGGGCTGGAGAGGCCGCAAGGAACCTCTCTCATCACATACGCACAGTTAGAAGATCTCCTTTGACAGTCAGACGCATTTCACAGTGAATACTGAGGCTAATGATTGCGACAAATTTTATGCTGAAGTCTTTAAAAGACACTGACTGAAGTTAGGAATCAAACATGATGAGGGGTGGTGTGAGGCAAGGCACACTTATGTCAAATTAGTACCAGAAAAGTACAACATACAAACATGGTACTACACTTCCCAACAACCAGGGGCATTAGGAAGTAATGCTTGGTTTATTTTACCCGAACAAGGCCTTGGTTTTATGTGTATTTCTGTTGCCCTAATGTGAATTTTGGATTTTCTTTGCTGATGACCTTAACCTGCACCAACCACACACAAGGAGAACATAAACAGTTTGACAAGAAAGCAGGATGCAATGTTGGACTTTTACTAATTTTGGCATATTATTATCCTCTGGCATGCAAGGTTGTCTAGGGGCATCGGTGGCTCAGTGGTAGATTTCTCACCTGCCATGCGGAAGGCCCAGGTTCAATTCCCACCCAAACCCCAGCCACTGGATGCAGTATTGGTCCCAAGCCTGGATAAAATGGGAGGGTTGTGTCAGGAAGGGCATCCAGCCTGTGCCAAGTTCTGTGCAAAATGTTTAGTTTGAAAACTGCTATACAACCTTATTTTAGAAGCTTTGAACTTCCACATTTTAGACCAACCACAAAATGTAATGGCCACATTTTTGATCAAAAGCCAACATGTTCTAACCAGCCAGTTGCATCACTTCTTTCTGTCAATTTCATCAGTAAACTGAAACTACAACTTGTGTAAAGTACCAGCTACTGTTAGGGAAGTAAGTAGATTTTACAGAATGTTGAAGCCAAGAAAAATGATATTTATGGTCTGTTACTGGCATTGCAGCCACCCCAGCACTAATGGAATACAATGATGCGTCAGTTATAGTATAGACACCCTTCATGATGCGTTCTGTGAGAGAAGACATCGTGTGATTTGGATGTTGCATGAACACCATGTTATATACTTTACCACAGTGATTATAGCTTTGTTAAAGTTAGTTTGTAGTGCAACCCTCTGTTTTAGTCCTGGTTTGGTGCATTTGGAAGCCATGACACACTTATGGTAAAACTTTTAAATTTAAAATGACTTTTATTTAAAATTTCTCAGAGCTATAGTGTATACCACTCTAAATACATGACCTTTGTGTATGAGGGACTTGAGATATGCGTGACATGAGCAGAAAGGTTTTTGATACACTGAGTCTGCTTTTCTGAAATGGGATTTCTGAACTACAGTATATTATAACCTTATGGGACCACAGGTGTATGTGCAGTCAGTTGATGCACAAATGGATATTAAACTGTGCCCGTCTATAAGAAAAGATGCTGCGGTCTATTACCAAACTACTAAAAACTAGAAAGAAGGCTGATGATGTGGTAAACTGAACTTTTGGATTGTTTAGAATGTTTCTCATGATCTTCAACCATTGTTTTGATTAAAAAAGGTCTTGTGTGCAGCAAAACTTCAACCTAATTTCCTGCCATGACTAGCTGACTCACTACATAACCACAATCAAAAGCATGAGTTTGCTTTTTTTTTTTTTTTTTTAACTCAACCAGCGCATTATTGTTACTAAATTACATACTTACGCTGCCACAAATACAACTGCAGGGTGATTTTTATCCATTGTAATAAAGCTGTGGAAGATAAAGGAACAGAATTTGAAATAGCATTTTTCAAAATCACACAATTCACACTTATATATGAGAAAAAAAAACTATTTCATCTTAATAGTTTGGCATTTGTGCTTTTTAATACCCTTGGGACCCAAAGAAAACATGCACAAATTATTCTCTATTAGTTTGCAATACTTCTTTGTTTGAAAAAAAAAAAAGTTCTCATTTTGCTGTCAAACTGTTCACAGACAAACAAACACAGAGAAAAGTTTCGAACCACCAAACCTAGAGGTGCGAGTTGACAATGTTAAACACTGTTATTGTGCTGCTTTGTCAATGTTATATATTTTTTGTATTTATTAAAGAATGACACAATTTTATAGCAGCTATAAACAATGGTCGAATTCGCAGCCTTTTAAACTGGAGACTCCAGTCCAAAACTGCACATCACCAAAATATTGAAATGAGCACATTCATATAAAAGTCATAAAATATAACTGTTAGAAACTTGCCCGTATGGGAAATAAATTAACACCTTCAGTGTGTGAGAAATTTCAAGTCCATGCATTCGAGTATCAGTGCAATCCTGTAACATATTAGTGAGAGGAATTTTTGCAGTGGGCTTTACTTCCAGTCTGCTGTACCATCCAGTTATAGTGATGATTTAAACCTGACTTAGACCAGAAAGCTTCTGTTCAATATTCTCACTAAAATGAATCCAGCATACGAACCGCATGGATTAAACCTTCAACTTTAGTAACCATTATTTCAAAAGATCTGAAAGAATTCACCATCATTTTTTTGCCTTTTTTTTTTTTTTACTTGGTTTTGTTCCAATTGCAAGAGAGAATTGTGAGAGAAGCGATGCACATTCGCTCTCTTCATACAGGCAGATAAAGAGTCAAACTGAGAAGGGGAGAGAGAGAGAGAGAGAGAGAGAGAGAAAAGGAGAGCATAATCAGCTGTATCAGCAACCGAATCCCGTAGCCTTGGCTGGGTTTCAGCTCAGAGGAGCAGCATGGATAGAGGCAGTTACTGACCTTCTGACCCCTGACTGAGTCAGGGATGGGATTGGATTAATTCAGCACTGGATCTGTGCCAGAGTCTACCCATAACAAATATGGCTCTGGATAACGTATCTTTTAATTACTAGCTACTGCACCTCAGTCAGATTCCTCCAAGCCGGGCGCCAGCGCCTAAAGGGGTCATTGCTCCTCCTGACTTCATACATCAAATAAAGGATAATGTGATTGTAGGCCAGGTACAGCTGCGGGTAATACAAGGCTATGAATGCACTGGCAGCGCTGTTTGTCTCCTGCTTTATTGTGTCGGGGGGGAAGTGTCTACACTCTGTCAGCGTTATTCAGTGCTATGTGAGGACTGTAGAATTACAGGCTTGCTGCTCTCAATCTGAATTCTGGGTAATGCAAGGTAAAGCTTGTCTTGCCCCATAATTAAATAGCTTAATGATTATTAGATGTCAAAGAAACAGTTAAACGTAATAGTTTGGTAGAAATAGGAATGGCTTTAGATAAATGTTTTTTTTTTTTTTTTTTTTTAATCTAACGTTCTAGTCGATTTTAGGACACGAATAATACAGTATGTGATGTGATGCTGTCCTGTAGCTGGGAGGACACTGCAGTCCAGACATCAGTGCCCACATACAGTACAGTAGCGATCTCTAGTTGTCCAATTAATATGGAAACAACAATATTCTGGTAATGTACTGAATCAATGTAGCAGGTGGTTGGAAAGAAAACTCATTTAACCATATTGTTCATTCTCAACTGACCTCTGTGCAAGTGAGGAGGATATTTCTAGTCTGCCCATAGACTTGATTAGCCATTATGTTTGGTACATTATACTACACAACATAGCACTTTAAACTCGTGTTTTTTTTTCTTCTTCTTCAATAATCCTTGTTGAGAAGCAAAAGAGAAAATGAGGACACACATGGAAAAGGAGAATAAGAGAGAAAACTCTAAACTTGTTGGTGTAGAACCCATTCAGCATTGTGGTACAGTACGGTATATTTCATATGAAGTGGACGGCATTAAAGTGTTGATTCCGGTTACAGCCCTGCTCATACACTTCACTTCCACTTTGCATCAGAATGAAACCTTGTTTGGTGAAAGGTTTCTGTCCCCTGTGTGGTCCTTTCATCCTGTCCTGATTACAGGGTATGCAATTGAAAATCCCAATGATTGCAAAGCTGCTCGTGGTAGAATCAGGTAATAAGGCAATTATCTACATACCAGGATCTGTGCATTATTGAGAAGGTAGGAGTCAGTGCAATGATAGTATCAAAATGGTTAAGCGAGTTATTGGAACAACTGCAGACAGAGAGAGAGGGAGAGGGGGGGGGGGGATTTCACACTGCCTTATGAAAAAAAAAAAAAAGCCTTTTATATTTCATGCCAAATAATGCAATCCAAAACAATTCACAAAGAAGCAGATGAAACCTGAGATGGGTGTGGGATGCATTTTAAGCATCATGCAATAAAAAGGCTTCCTCACAGAATGCCAATTATAAAAAAGAATCTGGCTCCATCCAAGATGATAAGGCTGGGGATCTAGACTTAATGTGACATACCAGCTACTGTGTAAAGAATAAGCAGGTTTATCTCATGCATACACTCGCTTTCACACATGCAGACTTGCACATATACTATGTAAACATAATCACACAACCAGTAGGCTATGTGTAATACATTTTTTTCTCCCCAGTATTTACCCCTGGACATAATCAATAACTCAGGGAGGATTTAGCACTGTGAGGCCGTATGCTCTCAGATAATGGTTTGAAAATATATAGCAACAGCAACAGTGGAGGTGTAACTCTCTCGCAGTAATAGTTGTATGGATCAATCTGCCTGCAGCGAAGTTAACTACATGGAGGTGACCTGAGTTTGCTGAGCAGCGAACACACAAACACACAGTGCCAGTCAGCAGAACAGGTGTGTATCTGACACCATGCTGAAGCACCCGTCAATGCAGATCAAACTCCAACTCAGGAGAAGGCTCCGATTCTCCAGTGTAATGATACTGTTTAATTATTTTGACTCACTAAGTGGAATAGTTGTCTCAGCAATTGCTTTGTGTAAGCATACAAAATGACATTTAAAAAACAACCTCTCCAGCATTGACAGTCAAAGTTAACTGCGAACTAGGGCATAACAATGACAGCAGTAAGCAGATATGTCTGTCTACATGGGGCTGTGTTCGGGAATGGAGGAAAGTGAGCATAGTGAGGATTTAATAAAAAGTGGAACATCAGTACAATTACAGAATTAAGCGATATTCAGGTACAGAAACATTTGCATTGAGTTTAGTGCGGATAGTAATGTTGTTTTTTCCCCCCCGATTTTCTCCCTAATTTAATTCTTCCCCGTCACTAGGGCGCTCCCACATTTAAGGCTACAACAACCACTCAGTCCATATGACGCCAGCCAACCACACATTTTCGAACTGCTACTGCAGCGGGACAGCGTAAGACATTCAGAGGATGGCGCTATCTGCTCCTTCCACTTGTGTGAGCTTACAGATGCCCCTGATTGG
Source organism: Clarias macrocephalus (assembly GCA_011419295.1). Taxonomy (NCBI): domain Eukaryota; kingdom Metazoa; phylum Chordata; class Actinopteri; order Siluriformes; family Clariidae; genus Clarias; species Clarias macrocephalus. Next base: position 107,851 of record JAAGKR010001502.1, on the reverse strand, counting down.
CTGTAGAGCCGTAATTAATGCGAGAGCACTAAATGCCTCCCATCCCACCCCACTGAGAGAGCTCGGCCAATTAGCTCTCTCTAGGCCCTCGGCTATGAGAGGCTACAGCATCACCCAGGGATTGAACCAGCCATCGAACCAACGATCCTCGGGTGATTGGGTGAGCACTTTATCACCGCGCCACTCGGGGGCCTCGGATAATAATGTTTTAATACTACAACTGTCCACACTGGTAAAACTACTGATTTATGATTTATTCTTTAATTATAGAGTTGCACTAGAATTATGTATACAAGGCCGAGAAGTGTGTTTTATTTCCATACAATTATGAGCTGTTATTGCATGACTAGATGTGCCCATGACTTCGTTCACATGGAATTTAATTGCACACTCATAAGCATGTTTTTAAAAATTTACAGCGACATCTGTTGAATTTTGGAATGAACTAAAATCTTTACGTGCTGCTGGGAAGTGCACTGAATGAGGATGTGAGATTGGTGTGAACGTGTGACATTTATTAAGATTTCATAAGCAGTTTTAAAAATGTACAGTGCCATCTGTTGACTTGAACTTATGTTCAATGAATCAAATGATTTTTTTGATATAAGGGCATTTAATAAGCGCTAATTGCAATGAGACAAAGCTTATATGTTACCTCAAGCTCTGCCAAATACACTTGTGAAAGCTCCATTAAAGTTTGTTCAGTAGTTCTTTATGTGATTCATGCAAAAACAAACAGACAAAAAGTTCTTTTACTCACCTTATTTTTCTAGCAAATAACTTCACTGTACAGACGCACCAACGTTACAGTTTATTATATGTACAAGATATGGGCTCAAACAAATAGCAGCATTTATATCTGCACATTGATGAACCAAAATATGTCACAACCAAAATGACATTTTGTGTACATATACTTTTTTTTTATCATTAAAAAAATTATGGAATGACATTTATACTGTGTGTATATATACAACCTTTTATTATTTTATTACATTTTTTTACTGATTTATTTTTACATTGTGATATTGCTTCTACAAAACAGACATTGATATTAAGACATTTTAGACTGATATTGATTTGTACATTCTTGATAAGGATGTTTCTGGTAAATTTGGCATCCCTTCCTCCTGTACTACTTCAACCTTTGAGTTTTTATATTGCAAACATGTTTTAGCCAGCTTGCCTTTTAACATTTTTTATTTATTTTTTTTACATTAAAATGGCAAGCATAGTGGTTAGTTTTGGGGTCTGTGTGCGTGGAGTTTTGGTATGCGTGCTTGAGTTTCATCCCAAAGTTTAAGGTCAGTTAATTGGCATTTTTTCGAATTGCTCGTAGTGTGTGAGTGTGTGTGCTTGTGCCCTGCGATGGCTTGGCACTGGATCTAGGGTGTACCCCGCCTAGGGTGTCCCTTGAGATCCCTGCAACCGTGTACATCATGAAGTGCCATAGTAAGTGTGAGAAGTGAGTGTCATGGAAGAGTATCATTAAAACAAATGAGCTTTAGTTTACCCATCACTTTTGTGCTCTTCAGTGGTCCACTCCACTCATTTTTTCCTTGGTTCCAAACTTTGCAGTTTCTTCAACTTTAGCTTAAACAATGGGCTGAAAATGGGAATTTACTTTGATGTGCAAGCCAAAAATTGCACACTGATTAGCTGTTGTCATTTGTTCATATCTGTTTTTTAATGAGCTGTTAGATCTCAAAAAATGTCAAAACCATATCATTGTTATTGACTCCAAATTTACAGCAATGCTGATTCAAGATTGTTTAATGAACTAGCCGTACTGAAATTTTTGTTTGCTTGTTTGCTTTGTTGTTGTCACTCATACTGCTGCATATAGTTATTATACTGCATATAGTGTTATAGTTAATACTATATATACATTAACACTGAAAAGTTTGGGATCACTTGCAAATTTCTTTATTTTTTGTTTAGTGATTTATTTTCTACATTCTACAACAATACTGGGGATGTCAAAAACATACTGAATTAGGTAATTATGTAATAACAACAACAGGCAGTTGATATTTTGAGACATGAAGGTCTGCCATTCTAGAATAGTTCTTGCAAGAACAGTATTGTCTAATTCATTTGCAAAACCCATCAAGCTCTCATGATGTCCAAACCAGGAAAACAAGACCAAACTCGATAACTCTTGAGCAGTACTGTAGCTTTAGTGTATATATTATAGTTAATACAATAGTATCATAGAATTATACTATTATAGCATTATACGTTATTATATATGACTCATACTACTCTACTTTAAACAGGGAGGTGGTGAAAATACAACAGAAGAGTAGACTGAAACACACATTGATACGTCCCAAATGACTATATAGGAAATGTAAGCAGTCCTGGAACATTGCTACACCGTCTAAATTAGCGGACCAGAAATAACTTTTGGATAAATGCATTTTAAAAACCCTGTTTTGCTGACACTTCTACTCAAGAAATATCCGGCACAAACTTCAAGCAGGTAATTTGCATAATCTGACTGTCCTGGAAATTTAAACAGGCGCACAACTCAATGCTGAAAACACCTGACTTTCTATATGTAGCTATTGATGTAACTTTTTTGCATTTATTTCAACAACTCTTAACCGTGAGTGTCTTAAACAAAGCAACAACGAAAGGCCACTCAAAGTAGTTGTTTGATGGTAAGAAGAAATACTTTTTCTTTTTTTCTCACCTGCAACGGTTCTTACTATTTTTTACTATTCTTAAACGTATCAGCAACAAGAGAGTGAAATAAAAAACTGTTCTCATGAGGAATTTGTCCAAATTTAAACAAATACTGCTGGATTTGTTTTCAGCCCAAACAAATAAAGTTAAAGGAAAAGGTACAATCAATAACATCGTCCTATCCATAACCTTAACCTCAATCTATCCATGCAACCTGAGTTGTGTGAATAGGTACAAACTTGTAAGAGACCATGCAGGATGACAAACAAGGACAATTTGAGAAGTTAGATCATTTGAGAAAGAAGAGACAGAGAAAATTGTTTTGACTCTTTGGTGACCTAGTCCAGGACCTGAATTCTTTTTTTTTTTCTTTCCTCCCTCACATTTGTTGATGAATGTGTGTGGGGTGTGTTGGTGTGACCCAAATAATTGATGTCTGAATATTTATCCACCACAGATCACTGTCAGTTCTGAGTTTCGTGTTTCCTGTCTTCCTGCTTTTCTCTGCTCTTCAAGTTCGAGTTTCGCATTTATTTTCAGCGGTGACCTTTTGCTATGAAATGCAACATTAGTCTTCTACCCTGCTGCATGTCCAACATGGACATAGACTAATGTGATGTTTGACCTGCACGCTGACCCTTTGCTGGCCAGTGCAATGAGCTCAACATGCCTCAAGCTGCTTTGTCCTTTCCCGTCCAAACTATGACACACACTGTGATGCATGTAGCCAGGTATCACTACAACCTACGTCTTGTGTATTGCTCTGCATTGTGAGTGTATTTGACACAAACAACATTTTCTCACATTTTACCTTTTCTGAAACTATGCCCGAAGAAATGCTTTCATTTTGAAGGCTGTGTCCCGTACTCCAATAATAAATATCTGCTCATTGTAAACATAGCATTAACATTTAGCCAGCTAGCTAAAATATAAATGAAGGAAAAAGATTTGCTCCTCTACAGTTTTAAATACTACTGCTTGGGAACTGAAAACAGGTGGAATATATAGGGATTTGCCTGAGGCTAACTTTAGCTAGCTAGCTAAATCATGGCATAGAGAGCAAACATAATTCTCTGCATATCCTGGTCTGTGCTTCTCTTGTATTTTGATATCCATTTTGTTTATTTCGTTTGTCTGTGATAAAGATTGAAGTTAAGCAGTGAAAATAATCAAAGAGATAAATAGTGTTAGCACACCAGCTAAAACCCAGATCTCAGCACAAACACATAGATTAGCCAAGTAGGAGGTTCAAATTACTCACTCTTACTCAGTAAAAACAGTAAAATTCTAATAATTTTACCAAGACCTCAAATAACTCACTATCCTGCTGTCCTTGTAACGATACAAAATTTTATATCCATACAATGTACAATATTGTAATCAGCTTTTATAAATATTTCATAAATAAATCTGCCATTCAATAGCTTTTCAACAAATTAATGAAAACTGAAAAATACCTTACTTGTACAGTAAGATACAGTATATAAGGCATATAGAAATATGCCTTAGTCCTGAATATGTTTTTAGCTACATAGTTACATACATTTAAAACAACGTTCACCCCTGTTATTAACTCTGAGTCACTAACTATCAGTCGCCAGCTCCGTCAGTCGCAGTTAGTTATTTCCTACATTATCAGGAATATATGATTTATTGTGGAGTAAAATAACTGGTTTGATGAATAATCTAAGAATATGTTTTTAAATAATAATGTATAAAAACAATATCGCACTCATGCCTATGACTGCATAACAGACCTGCGGATATCCAGCACAACAGCACTTACAATACTTAACATCCTTGAGTTGGCACAATCATTTTTCTCGCTCACTCATACTCTATCCTGTTTACGCTGTACAGGGTTTCATGAGGCCTATAGCCTATCGCAGGGGACTCGGGGCCTTATGTAAGGTACCCCCTGAATGGGTTCCAATCCAGCGCCGGGCACAAGCACATGCATTCACACACTACAGGTAATTTAGAAATGCACATTTGCCTAACCTGCATGTCTTTAGGCTGTGGGAGGAAATCAGAACACCTGGCGGACACCCACCACGCACAGGTAGAGCAATCATATTAATTATTAAATAATTTATATGAATCAATTAGTGTAATATATGCCCTTATAAAGAACTGTACGACAGCATATGGTGTTATAAAAAGGATAAACAAAAACAACAGCAGTGTACTTATTAACACATTTAATTCCTGATAACTCACATATCAAGCAATGCTTTAATTACTTTCATTTGAAACACTGGCGCATGTCTCAGTTAATGATGAGCAATTTGCCCTTCGAGTTGTTAATGAATGACTTACTCATTTGTCTCTGATTATTAACTCATTACTTTCTGATGAGTTATTCCTTCTGTGTTCTTTAATTACTGTCAACTTATATACCCTTATTGGAAAGTGTTACCATATCACAATCTCTCTCTCTCTCTCTCTCTCTCTCTGTCTACTTGTTTGTGTATTCTGGCATATTTTTACTGTCTCTTCCCATTTATTTGTTGGTTCACATTTGTCACTAAGACACCAAGACTCCTTTCCTGTCTGTCTTTCTTGTATTTTAAATTATGCTAGATGAATGTATGATGAATACAAATTTCCCCCAATTCTGACATAGCACTGACTGCATATGATTTACTATTACAATATTTTACAAACATTGTATCAAAAAGTCCCTTCTAGTCTTTTAGTTTGTTTTGTTTTATATTTAAAAAAAAGTTAATGCATTAAAATCTCCATTGTTGTTTCTATCCTATGTCTTTCAACCACTTAACACAGAGCTCTATTTTCAATTAAAATAAATGAATAAGACTGTGATTGACAGGGCCAAATCCTTAGCATCTTAATTTTGGTCAATGTCAGATGCTGTTAATGTCCACTCTTCAAGCAGCAGCCTAATAAAGAACTGTGATTTGTACTATTGAACAGGCCAGCCTTTATTACTTAATTGCTTTCGGGTTGAATGACTTAAAAAGTAATTAATTACAGGAGGCAGATTGCAACGAAGGCTAAGGTGCACATGGGCCCTAACAGATTTGATGCGATAATAGCAGGCCTGGAACAGAAATTTCCTAGGTCTTCTTTTTAGTAGCATTTGAACAAATACAATGGAAAGGCATTTCAGGACATCTGCAAAGAAGAAATGATAAAGAAATTCAAAATAGGCACATTTATGAGGCAGGCTAAGTGAAAAGCTGTTGAAATAATTGCAGCCTGCTGTTGGAGCAATCACAATGCCAAACAGCTCTCTAAGTAAAGTATAACAGGCTACAGTATCTATTGAAGTAACTAAAGTAAATCTCAGTCTCCTTAATTATACACCCTGTATTTCAGATGGCTTCAAAAGCTTTGTTAGAAACACACTGCAGTGATTTCAGCGTTAAGGTAAAATGTGTTACGAGTAGTATTTTCACTCTCTGGTGCTGCTTCTATCCAGTTTTGGGTGTTGAAACAGTATTAAAATATTAATGCTTGCCCCCTTAACACCAGCATTTACATGCTCCAGAGGTGAACAGTATGGTACGAAAAAGTTATTAAGAAAGAAAGAAGGGGGCAAAATGAGGCACCCCGTGTATCTATGGAAGCGTGTACAAAACGAATAACGCATTAGCGGTTTTAGGAAGAGATGAGCATTTTATTAAATGAAACATATCCACGAAACTATTTCAGCAATACGAATTAAAGTGATTTTCAAAGATTACTTTCACATTGGGCTGAAATGACTCAGATGCATTTTTTCAGCTTTAATGTGACACAGATCAGATTTTCTTTCCGTGCTGTGTGGACACAAAAATCTCATCTTTTTAAATCAGACCTTAGCCTCTTTGGTTTCTGACATAAATTAGAATCAACCATTACATCAGACTTCATGCAGCTTTTCCCAAAGAGCTTTAATGTACATTTAATGAGGACTTTATTAGGAACACCTCGTGTGCAATCGTGTCCAGGTGTGTGACAGCAGTGCAATGCATAAAATTGGGTGTATAAAAAAATGAATAAAAACTGAAGTGGCCGGAGTCTCACCAGAACTGGACAGTCTGTTACATTTCAAATTCCTGCTGGGGCACACAGATAGTATGCTTAGAATTTGGTGCCAACAGCACATGGACCCAACCATGCCTTGTGTCAACAGTTCAGACTGGTGGAGGTAATGTATTGGTGTGGGGAATGTCTTCTTGGTACACATTCATACCAGTCAATCATAGCTTGAATGAAACAATCGACTGAGAAAGTGCTTACTGTACGTGTGGCATTTCAATGGACACTTGCATTTACAGTGTGTCGCAGACAGATATCAGTCATTTGTGGTTACAACCCAGTATGAGTAAAAATTGTGGAAGGAACCTTGTAATGTGGTCTTTTTTTTTTTTTTTTTTTTTGCACTGGATCACTGACGATGAAATATACATATCGGACAAGCAATACAACTCTACTAAGTTATGTTCAGCAGTTCAGAACTCACTGGAGAGCCATGGCATTATGGCTTCCTGGAAACTTTATCATTCATCTGCTTCTGTTTCTCAACAGGTCAAATCTCATACAGGCAACTCAAAGTGGCTCACTCGTACAGTTTTGCTTAGCTCCCTCAGGCTGTTAGGCTGTATTGATTCGAAGCCAGAGTAGCTTTGTTCAGTTCCATTTTAACTGACCCTTGCCAAACCACGGAGCCAGGGTGTAGTGTGGCTCCGTCGAGAGAGCAGAATATTACATAGCATACTGATCCAAGACCCACCATCATTTTCAGCACACTTTTTT
>JAAGKR010001502.1:50000-100376 GCA_011419295.1 Clarias macrocephalus | reverse complement strand
CACAAAAATCTCATCTTTTTAAATCAGACCTTAGCCTCTTTGGTTTCTGACATAAATTAGAATCAACCATTACATCAGACTTCATGCAGCTTTTCCCAAAGAGCTTTAATGTACATTTAATGAGGACTTTATTAGGAACACCTCGTGTGCAATCGTGTCCAGGTGTGTGACAGCAGTGCAATGCATAAAATTGGGTGTATAAAAAAATGAATAAAAACTGAAGTGGCCGGAGTCTCACCAGAACTGGACAGTCTGTTACATTTCAAATTCCTGCAGGGGCAGGATAGTATGCTTAGAATTTGGTGCCAACAGCACATGGACCCAACCATGCCTTGTGTCAACAGTTCAGACTGGTGGAGGTAATGTATTGGTGTGGGGAATGTCTTCTTGGTACACATTCATACCAGTCAATCATAGCTTGAATGCCACATATTATTTGAGTATTGTTATTGACTATGTGCGTCTGTTCACAGCAACAATTTATCATCTTCTAATGGTTATTTCCACATGATAATGCAACATGTAACAAAGCAAAAATATCTGGTTTCATGAGCATGGCAATGAGCTCAGTGTTCTTCAGCAGCCTTCCCAGTCACCAGATTTGAATCCAGGAGAAGACCTTGGAAATGTGGTACAAGAATCGGACCAGAACGGTCAACATGGACCAGGATGTCAAAAGAATGTTTACAAAATCTTGTGACGTTATGCCTTAAAAATACTGACGGTGTTATGAAAGCTCTGTCCAGTATTATCCTAGCAAAATTGAAAGGAACCTACTAAATCATGTATTGTAGTGAAACAATCGACTGAGAAAGTGCTTACTGTACGTGTGGCATTTCAATGGACACTTGCATTTACAGTGTGTCGCAGACAGATATCAGTCATTTGTGGTTACAACCCAGTATGAGTAAAAATTGTGGAAGGAACCTTGTAATGTGGTCTTTTTTTTTTTTTTTTTTTTGCACTGGATCACTGACGATGAAATATACATATCGGACAAGCAATACAACTCTACTAAGTTATGTTCAGCAGTTCAGAACTCACTGGAGAGCCATGGCATTATGGCTTCCTGGAAACTTTATCATTCATCTGCTTCTGTTTCTCAACAGGTCAAATCTCATACAGGCAACTCAAAGTGGCTCACTCGTACAGTTTTGCTTAGCTCCCTCAGGCTGTTAGGCTGTATTGATTCGAAGCCAGAGTAGCTTTGTTCAGTTCCATTTTAACTGACCCTTGCCAAACCACGGAGCCAGGGTGTAGTGTGGCTCCGTCGAGAGAGCAGAATATTACATAGCATACTGATCCAAGACCCACCATCATTTTCAGCACACTTTTTTTCTGTTATTTATGGCTCCAAGTCTGCATGTGTGAATTACAGTGGGCAAATAGTTTATTATTTGGAGTTAGAAACTGGTGCAAATGGACAGGTTTGTTTTTAATAAAGTTTTAAGTGCAGTTTTCCAAGAAATTGACTTCCTCTTGAAGATGAGCTTCTATACTTAAAGGCAACAATCTTTGTGCCTTACTGTATAAGAGGGAAAACATTGAGACATGACAAACGGTAAAATGTGACCTCAACCAGTTTAGTGTGCTGATTGACAGATTATAGTTCCAATGTGGATTTTATTCTTTTTATAGTCCATGTTCCTGACAGGGAGTACAGCTTACACATATGTTGTTGCTTAGTTTTTTTTTTTTCCATGTTATTCCCAAGATTTCACCTGTGAGATTTATCAGTACCATCAGTGCAAATTTAGCTTTTACATCCAGGTCGGTTGACTTAGATGCTTGTCAGTGACAGATGCCAGAAGAGGAGTCAGACTGTGCACGCGTGACTTTGGTCAGATCAGAGCACTTCACCTTTTAACAGAAGTGGAGATAGTCTTTCAGGAGGAGGGGGAAATGTCTTAGCTCAGCGGTTTGTTGTTTTTGAGGGGCTCAGAGCATTTCCTCTGCCTGGTTCAGGTTGCTGAGCAGCAGCGGCTCATTGTCTCTTCCGCCTAAAACTGAGTATGGGGTTGATCGACGGCACTGGATCTTTATGGGCAATGGATTTTCCGGCTTAGGCCCAATATACTCAGCTCAGTGTTCTCTGCGACTCCGCTACATGAAACACTTACGGTCTTGTGGCTTACTCTAGCAGGATAAAATCAAAGATGATAAAAGCCCACAGAAGAAACTCCTATTTAGAGGACTCCCTCACAATATTCCAGCACTATTGCAAATCTAGTCCTGTTAGAACTCTCTAAGAGAGTTGATGGGTGATAAATACATGTATTACCAAAGTTGGGCACTAGATGGCACACTTAAAAAATTACAGTATACAGACAGCTGTAGCTATGACTGTCTGTGGATCACAAAATTCAACTTTCAGCTATGCTTTTAAAAACATGTATAAATGTTCTGGGAATAAATGAAAAGACATGACTCGTTTAACCTTGTTTGTGTCAAGTAATAATAGCACATAGTTACAGTGTCAAAGGACTGACTTGTATGACCTTTCAATAGATGAATTGCTTTAAAAGCGGGGCATTGGTGGCTCACTGGTATGCTTTTCGTCTGCCATGTGGAAAGCCCGGGTTTGCATCCTAGCCAATGCCACCTCACCATGCTGGGGCTGCAGGGCTCCCTTAATGCTGGTCCCAAGCTTGGATAAAAATGGTAAGCTTGTGTCAGGAAGGGCATCTGGCATAAAACCTGTGCCAAAATAAAACAAATGTGCATGTGGTTTTGTTTCGTCATACCACACAAGCTAGCTGAACTTTGAGGCTGGTAGGAAGGTTTGTAGGGAATTACTACCTGACTGGTAGGAGAACTGCTTTCAGAAGAGTACCAGAAGCAGCGCATGTCACAAGTGTATCTTTAGTAGTAGATCAGCACATTTCTGAAATGCTCTGTGGTGAACTTGGTAGAATCACAAGCATTTTCTAGAGTGGCAGCGATCATCTCCTATGACCGCATTGCAGTTGGAACCCTTGTGGAAATAAAGGGTCAGAGCAGAATTTATATTTTATACTACAATGATATAGCCTATGCAGAGGTGGAAAGTAACGAATTACATTTACAGTACTCGCGTTACGGTAATTGAGTAGTTTTTTTGTGTACTTCTACTTTTTAAAGTAGTTTTTAAAATCTGTAATTTTACGTTTACTTAAGTATGTTTTCTTAGAAGTATTGTACTTCACTCCATTTGAAATCATATTTGCTACTGAGTAAAAAATTAATTAATGAAAATAAAAAAGAATAAAAAATTATGCAAACGGGGAAGGAAAAAAATTGCACCCGGGAACCACTGCACTGATTGATTGATGGGCGGGGAGAACAAACGCAGTAAATTCAGAAGAACGATGGAGATGGACAAAAAAAATTCTTATGAAGCAAACCCCTGGCCACTGTAACGGCCATTACTATGTTGTATACCACATTATGTATGTATGTTGCCCTTTTAAGAGTTGCCACCCCTCCCCCAGTGTGTGCGCTGCAGAGGTGTGTGTGTGAGAAAGAGAGAACGGAGTAGGTGATGCTGAAAAAGGCCGATAAAGGTTTTGTGCTGAACGTTATTCTCGGCTCTGAGCTCTTTTTCCTGCGGTTATCCGGCGCAAAGCGCCACACCATATTTAGGCGACCACTTTGATTTCAAGCACAAGAAAGGCAACAGCTTTATTATGCAAAGGTGTTCCTTCAACCGAAAAACAACTAGTTTGAGATTTATATCTGCTTGACTTTTTTGAACTACACTAGAATCCCCCATCCCACCCCCACTATTAAAAAAAAAAGTAAGCCTATGATCCTAAGCACCATTAGCTTCCTGGACAACACAAAACTTAGCCCATGTTAGTTGGTGCCAACACATCTTATAAGTTTTGCTTCCTAAAAATACCCAACTAACTGACAGAATAGATGGATTGCATTGCTTTTGCACATTTTTTGCACTTTTGTATTGCCTTCACACAGTCACTATTGTCTTCAGTGGTAGCTTGCATTACAGACTGAGCTTACATGAGATAATAGGATTATTGTTTAAACCAAAAAATTTTTACACAATTTCAAATTTAGTATCAATGATAAGTGCAGATTTCATATGTAAATAATATTCTCGCAGCCATGTGATAAGTTTTGATGGACTGGGCACTGCCTCTGTATGGCATGTTTAGGAGAAGTGTGCAGCCATGTCAGTGCCCTGCTTTATTATTCTAAGGTTATTCTTAGATTGAGTGCTTTTAAAAACCCACACCAATCAGCAGTCAAAGTGGATTGCCTTGGACAACAGCAAACATTTTTTCAGCATAATGACGGCTTGCCTCACTGAAAGTCACAGCTCTTTAAACTTGGTATTCCGAATAGAACGGCACATTTGAAATCAACTCCACACCTTTAATCTGTTTACTTGTATGTACCATAATGAGGTAAAGTCACACACCTGGCCAGAGAACAATTGAGCAGCTGTTTTGGTCCCTTTAAAGTGGGGAAAGCAGTAATTTAGCTTGATTTATAGCTGGTTAATTTGTTGTCTGCAATAATTATTTAAAAATGTGGCACGTACAGCTCAGATGACCGTTTATGTGTGCACCTGTAGTGTATAGCTGGAAACAGATTTGGGGCAATACAACCAATAATCTCTGGAAATAATGCAGATAATAACTGCAGACATCCTGTGAACACAAAGTCCACTTATATGCAAAATTGTATTAAATTTGGACAGGATTCTATTGATCCTGGGTCATAAGACTGAACAGCTGTTTGTCCTAAACTTGCAATGAATTTACATAACCATGCTAGCTAGCTATAAATTAATTAAAGTAGCTGTAAGACATTTTTTTAAATCATAAACAAATAAGGCTATAAGGAACAAATGCTTTCATAATCTGGCTCACAAAGTCAGTGTGTTTGAACGAAGCGTTTCAGAAGTTGGCAACTAAGGCGGCGCTGACATGCGAATTGCCTTTAGGAAGTCACATGACAACCATGCATAGCTAAATATTATTTGATTAAAAAAAAATTTAAAGTGTTTTGCTCTTTAAGCTATAAATATTATTTTCAGTAATGTGAAGAGATGTGATTAGTGTCAATTCTGACAAACAGTTGACATACAGTACATGCTTATTTTTAAGTGGAAATGTGGTTATGAAATCTATATAAATAAAAGAGAGGTTTTGTCTGTACATTGGTCAGAACTCGCCTTTCAATGATACATTTCATACACTGAAGGACCCATGTCTGTATGTCTGTATGTCTGTCCAGGTGTCTGTCCAGGTGGATTTTGAAACTTTTGCAGAACTCGTCAGCCAAATCCACTTGCACACACTGTTCAGTAATCAAAGAGTGAATCACTGATGAGAAATCAAAAAAGTAGATCGGTTAAGTTTTTTTTTTTTTTAACCGACTTTAATTCACTTATATCACTTCAGCACTGTTATTTCAGCAGTGCAAATCTTAATAAATCCCTAATTAATCTCAGTAAAAATATTCAGTTTAGCTGTTTTAATTGATGTCTGTAGGTGCAGGTGTTTGTTTACATTAAGCAAGTAGATTATTATATCTGGCACATTACAGGTCATTACATAGCTTTTACTCAATATTTTAATTTCACTTATGGTGCCGGTTAAACTTCAGGTACTGCAAAAGTTTTAATAATTCTTTCCAGCAGTCGATTTAAGACGCACCTACAGTTTGTCAGAACATTCAGCTTGTAATCTGGCACATATAGTAACTCCTCGTAACTTCACTACAACTAAACATTTTGATTTAATTTATGTTTTAATAATAGTTAAAAGTTAACAGTTGAACAAAAAAGGCTAAAAGTTTAACAAATACTGTTATGTAAAAGTATTGCCAACATTTCATTAAAGGCTGTACCGCCAGTTTTATGTGAAGCTGTGACAAAATCTGGCTGGACAGACATACAGACGGACATACAGACAGACACACACAGACATATAGTATATACATGTAGTGTAGACTTATTGCCATTTCCAAATACTGTGTGAGTGTGTGCTTGTGCCCTGTCATGGGTAGGCACCTCAGCCAGGGTATACGCCACCTTGTGTCATGGTGGTAATAAAAAGCTAAGAAAAAAAGCAAGGACTGATCAACAAAAAAAGAATCAGATTAACAAAAAAATAAAAAAATAAAAATAATAAAAAATAAATATAATATGAATATAAAGAGAATCCAGAAAGAGTCCAAGAAAACAGGTTATCAGATGGTGTATTGTTTACTAGCATAATAATTGCTAAGAGTGAGAGAAAATGTTTCTCCAATATCAAATAAGACATAAGATCTCTGATCAACTTTCTTTATATTCAATTAGTACAAGTCACCTGGTTATAATGTGACGGTGCTATAATTACCAGCACCAGTTCAGTGATCACTCTCAAAACATCATCACCATCATCCAACATGACTGGAAACATGATGCCAGCTTACACCTATCACAATATCACAATATAACATGAATGACACATTGAGACAGAAACACTTATGGGCAGATATCACTACCTAGGAATACACACACAACACTGGTAAAAGTATAGGGTATGTAAAAGGCTATTTTATGTCATTCATACCATTTTATTGCTGATATTCTTTTTTTTTGCTGTGACTGATCTGGTGAGATTCTTAAGATTAAACAGGTTCTTAATTATAACATAAGCATGAATCATTTCATCAAAGAAGTTTCATGAGTCTTACTTCCCATTCCGAGTGAAAGTGGTCATTCATAGCCATATGTGAAGATTAGGAAAAAGGTAGGACATGCAGAAATAGCTAAGTGAGTGAGTGAGTGAGAGAGAGAGAGAGAGAGAGAGAGAGAGAGAGAGAGAGAGAGAGAGAGAGAGAGAGAATAAAAGCACCTGTCTCTTTTCACTCTCACACTGCGTGTGGTAACTCAGAGGTCCACCATGCTGTGCAAGTGTGGAACACTTTTCTGCAAAACGCAGCACTAGTAACAGTTGTTAATTACCACTCCTCACAGCTTTAGTGCAGGTTTGTAATTTACAGAAGGGTCCATAGTGTGCATGAGATAGATTGAGACTCCATGGTGTGAAAAACAGTGATCTAATGTACTCATGCAGCATGCAGATTATTTATGGAAATTCGGAGAGCTTCTTCTTCATTCTTTAGCCATCTTAGAAAAATATTTTTTCTAGAAATATATACATTCACTGACCACCTGTACACATAAGGAACACCTACATCGATCAGCCATAACTTTTAACATTAACACCATCTGAGCTTTAGGTTCCCCTTGTGCCACCGGGGTCAATCAGGGCGTAGCTCCATGGGACCTCTGAGGGTGTGTTGTGGTTCTGGCACTTGGACGTTAGCAGAAGATCATTTGGGTGTTGTGGGTTGTGGGGTGTGGCCTCCATGAATCATAGTTGTTTGTCCGGCGCATACCATGGATGCTTGATCGGATTGAGATCTGGGGAGTTTGGAGGCCGGGTCAACAACCTTGAATTGTTTGCATGCTAAGCCTCGCGCATGGCATGCTGTGATCCACTGGGTGTTCTGGGGCTTTTCTGTTATGGCCAGTTTACTGATATATAATTGATAGTCAGAGTTATTCAGCTTGTAGTGGCTGATTGGTAAATATTCTTTATGCAATCATTAAATAACAGGCTGGTCTTTTGCCAATCGCGACAGCACTAGAGGATCTCAGCGGGAGGCGGGGCGGGTGGTAGCTACGTAGTCCAGGTGCGCCAGTGTTCTGATGCTGTCCAGACAGATGGAATTTTATCGGTACCATGCTGGAGATAGACAAACTTTTTTCGGGAACTTCTATGGATGTACCGGGGTCGCCGGAGAAGTCCGAGCTGTCTTATGACTGGGATGCAGGATGGAGGTAGCCGCCAGTTAAGACTCAACAGCTGAGAGACAGAGTATTTAAAGGTAATGCCGGGCGCCATTAAACTTAGCCCAACGCCGGTTGTGGCTACTTGGTCCGCGTTAAAACATCTGCGTCTTCTCTCCTCCTCCAACCGAAACACGGAGTGCAGAAACCCGAAGTGTACTACAGTGTTGCTTGTATTATGTAGAGTTGTACTTAGCAACAAAGAAAAGTCAAAATCAAAATTCTTACAGTCAAACGAAAGCAGAGGTGGAGAAGCGGCATACATACAACGCCTGCGTCTTCTCCCCTCAGTCCTAACTTCCATCAAGTCTATACCGCTTAATCCTTTATACAGGGTGGCGGTGGGCCTGGAGCCTATCCCAGGAGACTTCGGGCATAAGGTGGGGTACACCCTGGACAGAGTGCCAATCCATTGCAGGGCACACATACACACACACACACACACATGTATACACACAATCATTCTCACACTACTGGTAATCTGGGAATGCCATTTAGCCTAATCTGCATGTCTTTGGACTGTGGGAGGAAACCGGAGTACCCAGAGGAAAACCACCAAGCACAGGGAGAACATGCAAACTCATTGCACTCAGAGACGGGAATCGAACCCGGACCCCGGAGGTGCAAGGCGACAGTGCTAACCACTACAACACTGTGCCGTCATTTCTCAAACCATTCTGTGTAAAAACTAATTTGTGTGAAAATCTCAGAAGCTCAGCAGTCTAATGTTTGATGTGAAGATTAAAGGAAGCTTATGACCTGCATGATTTTCTGCATGAATATAGGCATTGTGCTACGTCCAAATGATTGTCTGATTGTAGTTTAGGATTTCTACAAGCTCTGTAAAGAATGATCAAGCATTTTAAATGTTTGTCATTTGTGCATTTTGCATGATTGTTCACATGGCAAGGAACTTTCAGTCAGACATAAAGGTTGTAGTGAGGTCACAGCTCAAGCAAGAGCTGATAACATTCTTAGGTAGAAGATAAGCTTGAGGCTGACTTAGTGACTTAGTGAGGCACTAATGTAGACTTGTAACATTTTTTGTCTGTTACTAGTGAGAAATAAGTGGTTCAAACACTGGGCAAACTAACGCAATGTCCTGTGTTCTGCAGCCAAATTATATTAAAAACGACTCCAGTCCACTGCAAATGAAAAAAGAGGTGGTTAACTGTGTTAGGGCCAAGAGAGGCAATGTTCTGTGGTCTAGAGATGGATATATAAAAGCATGCAAATTTTCAGTCATCCCTCTTTCACTTTCAATCTTTCCTCTTTTCACAGGCTAGTAATTGGATATGTCTTGCTTAATGTACACATACACATGCATATACATACACCGACTTGGACACCAACATACACATAGCACAGACTAGATCTCTGTCCCGCCACCCTCCCTGGATTTCTGAAGCTGACATTCCTGGCAAGTGGAGGACTTTGAAGTGGGCAATGGGAGCTGGCTCGCCTTACAGGGCCAAGCCCTGAGAAAGAGGATCTGTCTGGCTGTGGAGGGCAATGCTTGCTCAGGGGTTAATCACAAGCACAGCACACTGCTAGCTCTGTCCCCTCTGCACAAAACACTCTATATTTTGGGGTTAAGAAATCCAGCACACCCCAGGACTTTGAAGTTGAGTGGCAGCTAGGAATTGGACTAGGAGATGAGAAGGCTTTTTCGCTCACTGGCTCTGTGTGTATAAACATACAAAGGGTCACAGGGTGTGTGTGCGCGTGCGTGTGTGTGTGTTTGTGAGTGTAGGAGAGAGAAATGAAATGCATAATCTCTCACTCAGACCACAACAACCCCCTTTCCACCAGAAGCCCTTTTGCTCTCACCTTACCTATTAGGAAGGATTACCCCTTAATCATGTCTCACTGCCACAAATACACAGATCAGCCATAACACTAAAACCACCTGCCTAATATTGTTTAAGTCCCTCTTGTGCCACCGTAAAAGCTCTGATGAATCACTGGAACTCTATAGGTGTGATGAGGCATTTGGCACCAAGATGTTAAGGGCAGATCCCTTTATTCCTGCAAGTTGCAATTCAGTGCCTCCACAGATTGGACTTGTTTGTCCAGTGCAGCTCACAGTTGCACAATCTGTCTGGGACCTGCGGAATTTGGAGTCCAAATCAACACTTTGAACTTTGTCATGTTCCTTCAACAATTTCTAAGGACTTTTTGCAGTGTGGTTGGGCCTTGTTGTTTTTTACGGATGTTCCTCTTTGCATCACTTTTGGTAGGCATTAACCAGTGCACACCAGAAACATCCTACAAGAACTGGCGTTTGGACATGCTCTGGCTCAGCCATCCATCCATTACAATTTGTAACTTGTCAAAGTTGCTCAGGTCCTTAAACTTGCCCATTTTTCCCGGCTTCAGACACATCAACTTCGAGAACCCTTGACATGTGCCACTGTATTAAAATAATCAATGTTATTTATCTCACTTGTCAGTGGTTTTAATGTGTTTTCTATTTTTATGGATAATCAGTGTAGTTCTTTTCTAATCAGCTACAACATTAGCACCATTGCCAGGTGAATTGAATAACATTTATTATCAATTATATACCAGTTAACTGGTGTTAGGATCATGGGTATTTATTCATGTGGGGACCAAAGCCTAGCTCGGCTGGAGCCATTCCACGGAAAAGCCAATGTATTATAAATCCCTGAAAAAAGTCATGATAGAAAGGTATCGGAATATCCAGTGCAGCCGGTTGAACATGGGGCTTAGCGGGAAAAGAGTTAAAAGTTGCTGATTTACTCTCAACAAATTCCATCCAAGTCTCAATCCAAACCCAATCCGATCTATAGGCACCCAACCCCGATCGGATCCGATCCATGGAGACCCATAAAAAGATTGATGGTCTGATGAGGGGCCTGAGCTTCCCACTGGCACAAGGGAATTTATATAATATTAAGGTTAATGTTTTGCAATAAATAAATAAATTACAGTCAAATCTACATGGTAAAAGTTTATAATGAGTAAAATAAGTTACCACTTTGATTATCATCATCATCATCCACATCAGCCTCTGTCTCATCACTTGATATAAAGGTCACACACAGCATTTACACACAAGCCTCATTGTTGTCACTTCACTCTGATCACACAATACCAGAGGGGCATAAATTTCGGTTCTGTTCTGCAGACATTTCTATTATGGCATAAAAAAAATTAAGAGAAAATTTCTGCTGTAATCTGTACAGAATCTGTAAGAACTCTTCTCTGTTTTAATAATGTAATGGTTCAGGAGCATTGCAGACATTCTGACAGCTGGTATCTGATTGCAAACTCAATCGCTTAGGCTTATGTGCATTTTATTATGATGTGTAACTATCTAAAAACTTGATCAGATAGGGAGGAAATTACACTTTCGGCAGACTGATGAAATTCAGTCTGCTGTGTTTGTTAGCCTGGCTCCTTAACCAAATATGATCTTTGTATGGCGAGAAGTTAGAAAGCAACCTAAATAAAACTTTCCCACAGCACTTTGGGAAAATACGTTCATACCTTCTACTGTATGTCAGCATATATAACTGACTATAACTGACTGTTTTTACATCATTTTTTTTGTCAGTTTTCCAGAATGCATCCACAATGATATCCCTGAACCGCCTTACATATGAACTTTCTTTCTCATGATCTTTGCAACACAGTAACCATCGGAATCCCAAGTCAAACAAAAACAGCTCATGTGGAGAGGAGTCACATATAAAAAAACGCAGTTGCCTAATGGCAATCTCCAGATGATGCTGTGCTATTATTTTAAAATTATGAAACCATTATTGATGTGCAGCCAGCATGGCCATGCTGCATGTTCGCATTTAAATGCCTTTTATTTTAACTCTACGCTTGAATAAGAGAGACGGGGGGAGTTTTGCATTTTGCTAATAATGCTATGAAAAGGGATTGAAATGTGGCACGGCAACAGATAAGAGTGCGTAACGTTGCGACTGAAAAACACATTTAGGAATAAATTACAAATTTCATGCTTCTGCCCAGTTCTTTATCAGTCGTCACACAGAAACTATCAGTAATGACATAGATATTCATGAATTTATTCATTTCAATCTTACAAATCTATTTGGTATATATTGCTTTATTTTTCTAATTATGTACCCAAGTTAATCTGAATGATAGTACTTCTTCTGTTGTTGATGGACTCCATGAGGAGCTCCATTCATATACTTTGTCTAAAAATTCTATGGATAGACAGACATGTTATGTCTATACCAGGTGTCCTTTTGTTTTTATATCCCTGAAAATAGCAGTTTCATGGTTTTCTAATCGTCTTCTTTTGGTTACAGTAAATTGACTCGCGGACTCTCAGGGAACCACAAGCACATTCGCAGTTTTGTTAGGGTTTTTTTTTTTTTTTTTTTTTAACTTCATCTTTAACTGTAATCGAGGCAGGCAGTGCTATGTGCTGAAATACGAGCAGATAAATGTTCTCATGTCATTGTACAAGTCACAGATGATTCCGCAGCACATTTGTAATATCAATCATAAAGTGAACATGCCAAAGTAGCTCGCATAGTCACTGGCCTGTAAGAGGTGGTGAAACATTTTGGTGCTGGCAGCTGTTTGAGCATCGTCTCCAGCAGTTCGGATGAAGCCAAGACAAAGATCCACTGTCTAAGCTCAGTGTATGTAGATGATTCCTGTCTCCCACAGGAAACACAGAACAATGAGGACCTGGATATGTGGGTGTGACTAAACCACAATACGGGTGTAATATATTTCGTAGGGAGCATCTGCTTGGGGAAAAAAAAAAATGTTGAACGGCATCCAAGTACGAATACCAATATGATACATTGATGAGCAGGAAATATTCACTGTGGCAGTGACCTGATGTTGTTCTGTTAAGCAAGTTAACACATCACACATTAACACTTTGCCAAAGCTGTGATCACACTTTGTTTTCTCAGTGAGAATATTCATGCAGATGTTGCAATGTTTGTCGTCTGAGTATGTTTCCACAACCAGTGTTATATTAGCACTGCTGATCCAGAATCAAATTTCAGCTTGACCATGTGCCAGTCTTAAGCCAGCCGGTCCCCATGAGGAAATTGATCTCGAGTCAGAATGACTAATTTAACAATCTTTGCGATTTTGAGACTGATCTAATCTGTTTTCTTGGTTTCTAGTCTGAAGGATAGACCAGTTAAAGGCCAGGTCAGGAAGGCCAGGTCCCTTCTTAGGCTTCGGCCAGCTGCATGGTCCTTTGACAAATGAGCTCCGTGAGCAGTGTCCTGCTCTAAGTGCATTAGCAGACATGAGCCTGCGATTCACATTAAGCTTGTGTGTTCAATTCTTTTAGCCGTCTTGGCTATGATGATATATATACGATGAACTTAAATGCAGGCTGTGCTCCAGAGCACGTAGTCGAGCACTGAACAGCCCTCAGCCTGGTGTTCCTACAGGAGCATTTGTTTTTTTTTATCTTTGTTTACCAAGAGGTATTTGGAAATGCCACACATATGCATACATCCATTTAATGCTGCAATTTAGCCTGGATAGCAGGCGTTTGCTGTTTGATTGCACTGATTTGCATAAGCTCTCTACAAGTTCGTGTGGAACAAAGCCACACAGCATGTAAATGCTTTGCAAAGATTTGCAGTTGCCCTTAAACATCTGAGCGATGTCATGCCTGGGGATGTATAAGCAGAACATATGTTGGAGGGCAGCAATAGGAACTGCTGGGGGAGCATGTTTAGGATCAGAGTGCTTACTGCTGAAGATTTGCTTCCTATGAGACATAACATTTTAAGGCGAGCCGTGTACAAATTGATAGGTTTGTATCGTACATTAGGGTGCAGGGTATATCATGTGTGAACTGATGACTGTGTAGTATTTATTTCGATGGAGTCCTTACAGCTCTCATTCGATGTCAGCCAGTCTAATGCAGCAGACAGTTTCCGCTGTCTCCGACTGGGGATGAGTGAACAGTGCAAATAATTAGATCAGCCATCCTTGAAGTGTCCCAGCATCCTGAGCCAGATGTTAGACCTCCTTTTTTTTTTTCAGGTCCTGTACATTATATTAGTGCCTTGTTGAAAACTGTCAGTTTGGCTAAATCAAAATACTCGTGCTACTGTATGATGGACTGTGAAACAGACTACTTAATCTTCTTCCTATATTCCTCTGTACAATTCAGTATACAGTAGTAATGCGAATTACGAACTAACTGGCATTTTATACAGAAGAAACTCAGGAGGCAATGAGGAAGAGGTGAGTGCAATTAGTAAATGGAAGATTTGATCAGCATGGAAGCTGGTAGCTCTTGAAATAGGCTTATTTCATTCATTATTCAACATAAACTAATTAATATTTCTCTCCAATTGTGAAGTGTTCTGTTCTGCCAGTAGGATGTACAGGAAATGCCCCCGAGGCATGTCTGATTGACTAAGGTCTAAGGATGTGCTGCTGATAATGCTACACATGCCTCATAAGATGCCTTTGAGAGAAAAGAATGGAACTAATTAGATGTGTTCTGATTTGGGGTGAGACTATTTCCGTGCCAGAGAAATATAAATAACCGAGCATCATTCATTGTGTTTTTGTTTGTTTCTTTGTTTGTTAATCATGATTTTCTAGTTGAGAATCACTTTTAAACATTACAAACTGCACCTGATCTGCCGTGGACTGGTACGATACTGTGACAATATATTGGTTAGTGAAGGAGAATGAACGAATGTATAGAGAATGAATGTATAGAATAGAGAGTATACAGTATATGCCTGCAAGTTTCTGGTTTTGCTGCAGTGCCCCCTGTATGTAGTGTCACAGTGAGTAAATGTGAAGTTTTCTGCATGGACGAGACAGAATGTACTTAAACCCGAAGCTCTGCGGAAGTCCTTCTGCGAGTGCAGTGACAAAAATCTCCACCGGTGGAACAATGTCATCAACTGTATTCAGAGCAGCTCATTTCAGGAAAGAGAAACAGCGCTCTCCTGAAATAACACGAGTAAGTGACACGTTTCCTCCCCCCACTTTTTCACACTCTAACACGTTCACGCACACGCACATCAGAGCCATCCAAGGCTTTAAAAAAAATGGCTTTCATTTCCTTAGACAGCCTGGTGTGTCCACTCCTCCAGATCCTTGCTGCACTTCCATTTCATGGTGCATGATTATTTATCTCGCTCAGGTAAAGGGGGAGAGTTAATGTCTAAGGAAACTGATGTCCCTATCAGACACCCCCTTCTCGTCCCTATCTCCCCCCCCCCCCCCTTCGAGCCCCTCTCCCCCCTCAAATGGCCTGTCAACCCATATACTGCTGCATTCATATCCAAATAAGAAGCTTCTCTCCCTGGCTCACTGCCTCACACACACACAGGCCCACACACACAAGAGCTCTCCTGACCCATAATTTTGCAGAGCAAGCAAATGAAGAGCCGCTCAGCATATGTCATTGGGCCTTGTGTTTCGACCCTTATTTACATGTGCTGAGTGAATAGCCAGCCACTTAAACCTGGCTGGAATGGTGTTTAAATCTGGCACAGAGATGCACCGCCATTGCACAGCTGCCACCTGCCTGCCACAACCAACCAGTAGCTATCCAGTGAAGTTATTTATTGCAAGAGGAAAGAACAGGGCCAGGAGTTACAGTTTCAATAATGTATCATATGAATATAACAGCAAACACGTGCACGTTTAGCTTGTTCAAATTGCATAATGTGCACTTCATTTTTAGAAAAACTAAAAAGACATTTTTTGTCACTGACTTAAAAATAATAATAATAATAATAATATAACGTGAAAACGCTTTCCTTTTTGCCCTAAAGGCCCAAGCTCTGTAGGATAAACCACAACAAATGATCTGATACAGAAGCCAAGCTGGTTCATGTTTAAAAACCTAACCACTGAACTATGGTCATTTTTTTTTTCATGTTTATTCTCTCTGCTGCATTTTTTTTACTCAGTGTGGTCAGCTGAAATACTTGGCTGGGTTCGCATTCAGACCACAGTCCACCATGCTGTGTAGATCAAGACCCTTAAGCCACACCTGCACTCTTGTGTCCTGTCCCAGTTTGAAGTTACTTAATACTGTACCTGATAAATGCTTGATAAAAGTTCATTTAGATGTAGATCAATGGTTCAAAATTTCAAATGAATCCATCTGAATTCCAAGCAGTGCCGTCACAAAATGTGGAAAATTTAGAGGGGTGAATACTTATGCAACATACCATGTTTTTCAAATAAATGTGATCTTTTAGATAGTCTCCACCTTCTAATTGTATGCCTGCTTTAAAACAGAATACAGAATGTTTGTGTGTATGTCTGTGTGAGGCAGGCTGTGCCTGTCTACAAGCCTGTTCCTACACCAGGCACTTACTCTGAGGCATGTGCATCTTTTGTGCCACCTGGGACAACTGATGTTCTCACTACCTGAGTCCTAAATGACACACTCATTCATAATTAATTTCCATATCATTTTATTGCTGTGTAAGCCGTTCCATTCCAGTTTCTTCTGTACTACAGCCACTTAATATCCAGATGCTCCTTTCTTTTCTGTCTTGATGATGGAGAGCTGTTTGCCTGCAATAGTGATTAAATGCATCTTTGGTTGTGTTGCATTCAGTCCTTGCTGGCACCTTGGCGAGAGCTTTGTACAGTAGTTTAACTTTTCTTATTTTTGTCAAAGGTGGCATGGTGGTGTAGTGGTTAGCACTGTCGCTGTGCACCACCAGGGACCAGGTTCGATTCCTGTCTCCGTGTGCATGGAGTTTGCATGTTCTTGGTGGGTTTCCTCCCACAGTCCAAAGACCTGCAGATTTAGGTCATTGACGTTCCCCAAAACTCAGTGTGTGACTGAGTGCGTATGTGTGTGCCCTGTGATGGATTCGCACCCTGTCCAGGGTGTTCCGTGCCTCTCCTGGGTCCCCTGGGATATGCTCCAGCCATCCCAAGTCCCTGAATACAGGTTAAAGTAGTACAGTAGATGATATATTTCAAGCAGAATGCAGACTGTATTTTTTTTTCACATATGAATTTAGGGCTCAGTGGTCAGCACTGTTGCCCAGTGTTGGGGGATGGTACTTTTTAAAGTAACTAATTACATTACGAAATTACAGTCATTAAAAAGTAATCAGTTACATTACAACATTACTTTCTGATAAAAGTAACTTTCCATTGCAGAAAAAAAAAAAACTCCATGTGCTTTGTCATGCATGTCGTTTTAGTCGAGACCTTTATAATTATTCTATCATCATCACTCAACCAAGTTTGGCCCATAATCTGTTAACTACTAATACCCTTTTCTCACCTACGTGGTTTAGTGCGGTGGCCATCATCATCATAATTCACCCGGAGTTTTGGCGCTGTGATTACGTTTCCATTTTTCCATGTGTTGGGCCTTGCGGAAACTCGGGGACCTTGCAGAACTTCCTAGAACGTCGGGCGGTCATTCACGGCAGCTCATGGTGCCTAACATGGCTTCTCACCGCGAGTAAAACCGCAGGGGACGTATGGCATGATAGGGGTATAACAGCAGGAATAACAGAGGGGGGGTGGGTTATTGGGGGCGGTGCTTGTAGGATAATTTTCACACACACACACACACACACACACACACACACACACACACACACACACACACACACACACACACACACACACACTAACAGAATCACTGCTGTCTGGTTGCTGGATTACTTAAATGGCAGACCTAATGCGTTAGATTACTTGGTACATCAAAAAAGTAATCCAAGTACTCTAACTCTAACTTTGTAACGCGTTACACCCAACACTGCTGTTGCCTTGCACCTCCAGAGTCCAGGTTCGATTCCCCATCTTAGGTCTACGTGTCTACACGTTTGCATAGGCTAACTGGCATTCCAAGATTGCTCATAGTGTATGAAGGAGCATGTGAGTGTGTGTGCCCTGTGATGGATTGGCTCCCTGTCCAGCTTGTACCCCGCCTCATGTCCTAAGTCCCCTGGGATAGACTCCAGGCCCCCCCGTGACCTTGTATACAGGATAAAGTTGTATACTGTAGATGATGATTGACTGAGTGAGAGTGAATGACATCATCCTGTGCATTACACACAGACTTTTCCTTTATAGAAACACATAAACATCACTGGTAACCTGAGAGACCGCTAGTCACTTCAGTGAAATAATCCCTTACACCACCCTGGCTTAAACTTTTGCAAAAGTCTCGAACCATAGAGATGCAATGAGAGCAAAGAAACAGTTAATCGAGCCCGAGAAACTTCGCTGCTCCTGATATGACCACGCTAGTGGAAGAGAGAGCATCTACAATGCACCTGCAACGGCCCGGAGCACTTACACACTACTCCTATAGAGTGGCCTATACTGATGACAATGTTGCTGATAAGGCCAGTGTTATTTTAGGAGTGCTCCTGTATGCACTTCTGTCATCACTCTGGCACTGTCATTAGGTTGGGAGCCAGTGCAGTATAAAAGCCCCTGAGACTGGCTTGGTTCATATTGTGTCAACATACAGTATAATGCAGTGTGAGAACTGCAAATGCCTGGACATCTCAGTAAAGATAATTAGAACATCTAGCCAGGCACTACTACGGTGAATATGAGAAGGAAATGTGGGTCAGGTTGATGTACTATCAGTATCAGGTTCTCTCCAAACTTATGGTGATTTGTTTGATATATTGGGTATATTGTCCTAGCCATTATGGGAAAAGAGAACAAAATAATAAATGATCATATAAAATGTCAAAGGTCCGGTGTTAAATTGTTCTTTCTTTTACAATCAATAAAATTCACCTTGGCAGTACTATGAATCAGTTTTAATCATGGCAATTCTGCTCACGGACGTGCATATGGAAAAAAGGAAAATAAAAAAATTGATTAAACAGCGTGTCCCATACTACAGTAGTGAGCATATTGTTGATCTATGATTTCCTCTATTTCAACACTAGTTATATCGATGCATCTTAATATGCATGGCTGGATGGGGCAAAACAATTCTAGACAGTGTGCATACATATTTCTGAGTGTTGCAACTGCATCAGTGAATACAAAATGATTTGCGGATAAGTTTCTATACATGCATGTATGAGCAAAGGTCTTGCGTGTGTCTATTGTCCTGAAATGGCCAGTACTGATAAGTCAGGGTCAGATGTACAAATATACAGGTGTGTGTGTGTGTGTGTGTGTGTGTGTGTGTGTGTGTGTGTGTGTGTGTGTGTGTGTGTGTGTGTGTGTGTGTGTGTGTGTGTTTGTGTGTGTGTGTGTGTGTGTGTGTGTGTGTGTGTGTGTGTGTGTGTGTGTGTGTGTGTCCAAACACCTCACCCCTTGTGTGTCATTCTCACTGATTTAGCAAATCAGTAATGCTTGTCTGAGAATTAATTAAATGGATCAGTGCTGGCAGATTCTTTAGGCAGCTGCTGCAGTTACAAGTGAGACAGAAAGAATGAGAGAGAGAGAGAGAGAGAGAGAGAGAGAGAGAGAGAGAGACCTTGTGCATCAGACAGCCCACCCGGCAATCCTGCCTAATCACCCACAATCTATTTCAAAGTCAACTTGATTGGACTTCTATCTGGAGAATAATGGAGAATTAAGCAGCAGCCAGACAGTAACCGTCCGTATTTGCATACTCGTACATGCCAGATGAGCTCATTTGCCCCACAGAGAGCCTAAGAGGTAAATGCGAACTCTTCCACCAGTGCTAATGTTTGTTGCTTTCTAAGGCTTATTAGATAAGTAATGGTGTAGAGCATATTCATAAGCACTTCCCCCACACCACCTTACAATTTAATCCATTGTTTGATACGCTCGTTATTTCAAATGAGTAAATATCACCGAGCCTCAAAGCACTTTACCTAAGAACCAAAGAAACGAGACTGTCGTCTGATGGATGAGCAGGGATATTCAAAAAAGCGGCACCAACCGTGAGGCCTTCCAGAGACTGAGCAGGAGTGCAATAGAGAGGAATTAGTGATGTTCATTTGAATTCATGCTCTTCTAATGTCACATTTGTGGATGAGCAGAAACAGCTGCAGGAGGAAAGGAGAATCGTGTCAGGCTCCACTAAAGCATACAGCAGCACGCTTGAACCCGCTGGCCTCTCCTTCATGGCAATGTACGCGCACACATGTACACACACATATACACAGATAGACGGCGACTGGTCGAGTGCTGACAAGTGTGGGCTGCGGTGTTCATGTAACCCTGACCCAGACAAACACAGGCATCAGCACACAGACAACACTTCATGCACAGACATATCCCACACCACCTTACCCCCCTCGCATTCTCTCTGATATTCATACATTCAGCACTCAGGAATACGCTATTCCTTTTACCTTGCTCTCGGCAAAACGCAACCGAAAAATCATTCCGCTTTTATCAAGTTGTCATTTCACTCTGCTTTTTGTTTTATTTATTTATTTTTTTTTGGCTGCCAGATTTCAGATTTGAGCTGCCACTCCAAGCCCGAGCCCCATGAGAACACTATTGTACAACAGCCTGAGGATGCAGTTTTGCACCACACCACACAAGATTGCAAATAGCTTTTATGCTCAGCTACACCCCCCCCCCCTTCTTCCCCCCATTTCTTGATAAATGACAATGATGTGAGCATTTGTTTTGTGATTGGCTTCAAAAGACGAACAGAACGAATTATTTTCTGGTACCAGATAAATCACTCATGGGGCATTATTCAAACTATCAAACGATAAAATATTGCAGTATACAGGATTGTATTATGATGAACATCTTGTTGCTTTGCATGGCTCTCCTCTGGCTATTTCATGCCCCTTCCATTTATTCGCTGCTATGTACATTGTGCATAATAGCTTTAAGACTAATAAATCCTCTGACCTAAAAAGATTCTTTATTTCAGTTAGCTTTATTTCTCATGTTCTCATTTCTTATATGACTTTTTTTCATTTATAGTATGTGTACATTTGCTTTCTTGTCAAATGTATTCAAGCATTAATATGGTCTTTTATTTTTCAGCCATTCCTTCAGGCACAACTTCCCAGTTCCGAGTTTCTTTTTTTTTTTTTCTTCATTGTGGCAAATATGTACCATTTATGTATTTTATTTATGCATGCTATAATAATTAAACACCTATGGCAATGTCTCTTCCTTGATTATTTTAATCCTGTTTGGAAAGTCAGGACACATCTAGTAATTGAATTAATGTTTAATAGCAATGATGTCTTCTGGTCAGTTGCATTTTGCATTATATTACATTCATTATAGCACCAACATATTTTTTTCACAAATTACATGCTGTTTTTATTTATTATTATTAGTAGTAGTAGTATTAAAGTAACCCTTTTGCAATGCAAACCCTGAAATTGCTTTACTGTGTGTAATTGAATTAAAATCCATCAAAGGGTTTCATTAAAAATTCCTAGTCTTAGCCCTGCATATAAAATGACTCTAGACAAAAGAGATCAAGACACCGAACAGAAGGTGTCTTTGCAGCATAAAGATATAGACCATTGTACCACTGATGCACTGTAATTTAAAAGCAAACTGATTTCAAATCCCCAAGTTGCTGAGCTAAATGTGTTCATTATGTTTTTTTTTTTTTTCCCTACTTGGACATCTTCAGCTACAGCTCACAAGAAACTGAATCAGTGAACACAACAGTGTTTGGGGGCAGGCGACAGTTACAGTTTTTATCTTCATGGCTCATTGTGGACTCGTGGAAAATAGCTCAGCCTTTTTCTCTACTTCACCAAAGCACTGCGGTGTGTATTGGGATTAAAGCCTGACTGATTTCTCTCTCTCTCCTCAGTAAAGTCCTCTCTCCTTTCTCCTTGCCTCTCCTCACTCTGCTGCCACACTAGCCAGTCCTCTGAGTATTACATCATCCTGATGTAATGTCTAACCAATCACATGACTTCTCTGCTAAACCTTCAAGGATTATGGAGCCCAGTAGCTCAGACTCTATAATAAGAGCGAGAAAGAGAGACGGAGTCAGAGAGAGTGAGCAATATTCCTGGGGCTAGATTGTGGATCAATTTTTTCCCCACTCTTCCCGTTTAGTTTTACCTGAAGGTAGAAATAATGCAGCTGGATCTCCGGCGTATGTCTCAGAGTGTAGGTGTCAAGGTCTCGCGGATTTTCTTTTCTTTTTTTATTTGTTTGAAAATGTGCTCATGAATTTCTTATTCATCTTGACTGAAAATTTGCCCTTTAGTGCTCGGATCATAATCACATTTAACACAATATTCTAATCATTTATAGATTAATCATGGGTGCTTTAATGTAGTCCTGATTAAAATTAAATTATTTAACAGTATCTTAATCTGAAACAGCAGCAATGATTAGAATTTGTTCAACCTTTTCTAGTTCTGTTTGCTTATCATCTGGGTCACATTTGGAACAAAAAGGGTGGAGTAGAGATGAAGAAAAAGCGTCGTCACTTAGGTGTTCGATCAGACTCGGGGGACTGAGGCTCCGATGTAGATTGAAGTAAGAGCAAGTTGGGGAACAAAAATAGAGTAATATTAGCCTTAGTCATGATTGGGTCTTGAATGAGTCAGTCCAGTTCAATTTAGATTAATACTTAATATCTTTGTAGTTCCATGACAGTACAGTACTTTTTATACCCTTGCCATTTACCAATTTACTCCTTCAGTTATCCCTTTGGTCTGTTTATCTGATGTCATGTGATTATTACTCTTGTCTGCCTCCTTGCTACCCTGAACTCACTCACTCATCATTTATATCGCTTTATTCTGTATTCAGGGTCTTGGGGGCCCTGGAGCCTATCACAGGAGACTTAGGGCATGAGGCTGGGTAAACCCTGGACATGGACAGGGTGCCAATCCATCACAGGGCACACACACTTACATACTATGGGCAATTTGATAACACCAATTAGCCTAATCTGCATGTCTTTGGACTGTGGAAGGAAACTGGAGTACTCGGAGGAAACCCACCAAGCACGAGGAGAACATGCAAACTCCATCCACACTGAGACGTGAATCGAGCCTGGCCGGGAATCAAACCCGGACTCTCTAGGTGCAAGGCGACAGTGCCAACCACAACAACCTGAACTGTGTTAAAATAAAATTTTACATTGAAAACAAAACTAAACATGGATATCTTCATTCCCCGCCTAAGTCTATTTTCTTTTATAAGATTTGAATATTACAGCAGCATCTCATGTCCACAGAGCATGCCTTCTAGTTCTCCCTGCTCATGAGCTGCTAGATCAGCAGCCCAGCTACTGTATCTACAATATAAAGTAATATGAGTCATAAATCAGTGAGGAAAGAGGTGTAATTTGAATTTACTAAATAATTAATTAAATATTTTGTTACATTTTTATGAACAGAAATGAAGCACTATAGAATGTTTAACCTTTTAAAATATAGAGCTCTTTGGGGTATAGTTTAAAGGACTTGGCTAATAAAACTAATAAACCTAAAATATGAATAATGTAGATATGTTTAATAAGGGCAATGGTGGCACAAGCAGTTGAGACTCTGGGTTGCTGATTGGAGAGTTCGGGGGGTTCGGTGTTGCCAGTGTTTGGTCTTTGTACATGATGCTTACCCTTATGACACATACAACCCAGCCACTGCAACCAGTGCTGATACCAAGGCCGCTTAGAACATGAGAGAGTTGTGACAGGAAGGTTGTCCGGCATAATACCCGTGACAGATCTTGAGGATCAAATGATCCAATATGGCTACCCCTAGGATAAAAGGGACAAAGCCAAAAAAAATATGGATATTGTCTAATATTTCCATAAGTTTCTTTTAACTGAAATGTAACGTAGGGTCATCTGTCTTAAAGGTGACTGATGTGTTCTAAAGGGTATTTTTTTAGGTGGCCCAGGGGCGAGAGGGACAGAATGCATGATTACATCATATTATTAAAAGGTAGTGAAATGGTTAATAGTGAAGTTGCTTCTGCATTTACAAAGAAGAATTAATCCAGGATCATTCATACATAGCCCCAGAGTGATCTCATAATATTTTTTCACTCGTTTTACTAAATCTAAAATAAGATGCACATGAAATATTTAAACTGTCTGCACCATTCATTCAAAATGAGGGAACAAAATAAGAACATAACGATGTGACAAAAAAATAACAAAGAAATATAGCTACAAGTTGTCTTGTCAAAATTTCTCCTTCTGATGCAATGATGTTGACCGGTCTGCTGGAACAGGCTCTCTATGTACAGTTCACTGATCTTGTGAACACAAATTATCGAAAACTGTCTTTTTTCCACTTTCCTTATAGAATAAACTCTCTATTGAATCATTGATGTGTAGCCATATTTGTGTTTAAAGGATGTTGCACAATGGCTTTACAATTGCCCTTATATTTACTTGTATTTTAGAAATACATGCCTTCATCAGATTCTCAGGTTGCGTTAACATGTAACAACGATTTCACCTTGGATGGGGCACCAGTCAATCACATGAACCATGCACGCATTCATGTGCTCATTCACACTCCGGTGGAACTGGACATACTGTAACCAATCTGAAAGAAGACTCAACGCAATTAAGCAAGCTTTTTAACACTGCTTTGCAATCAAAGCTCAGTAGAAGCAAGTAATCTATGGTTGAGAGACCCACTCACATAACACTACTCATCTCTCTCACTCCGTGTCAGCTTGGCTAAATTTAGACATTGTTGAATTGTGCAGTGTGAGACCCGGTGTCATGTACCTGTACGTATCAGTCCACTATTTCTCAACCTTATGCTTTAAGTGTGTTTTACACTTTAAAAAGTTAGAGAAGAAAACCTGATTAGAGAAACGTGTAAAAGGAGAGAGAGAGAGAGAGAGAGAGAGAGAGAGAGAGAGAGAGAGAGAGAGAGATTAATGTAAATCTCAAAAATAAAGAATGCATTAATATTTAATTTGCACATCTTAATTTCCCATGTGAAAGTCACCAGGGTGCAGATAACAGAAATAAGAGATTTTATTTCTTGTGTCTTTCTCAGCTGGTGTCATTTTCTCTCCGTTTCTCCTCCTGCAATGCATTAGCACTTGGATCCACGATGTTTTTTTTTTAAAAATCTTCCCAGAGCTGACAGTGCCATGTAATTACCACCAGCTCTCCCTTATCTAACAAATGAGAAATGATGAGATATTTATGAATAGAATGCATGTGGTGTCTCCTGCACACACAGACATGCTGTGACCTCCTGCCTTCAGAAGCAAACTCACTTTTAATATTTTACAAAAAAATGAGGTGTGAAATATGAGTCCGGGTTAATAGTAGAGTTAATTTACCAGGATGTGATGCTCTCCAAAAGCCTTGCTTATAGAAATTTCACTGCCTGGCAAAAAAAAAAAATAATAATAATAATAATAATAATAAGTAATTACAATCGCACCTACGAATATTTAATTTCACTGCCTTCAGTTTTGATTAGCATATTTGCCATGGCATTGTTTTGAGAACTTTTATGCAACAGCACAACATTTCTTTCCATCCAGAGCTGCCTTAATTGTTGGCGAAGATCTCCAAAGAAATCTCCACATATAATTTCAATGGGGTGAAGGTTGAGCCCCAATTCATGTGTGAACTTGATTCCTCATGCTCCCAGGGCCCCTCTTTCACAATTTGAGTCCTGTAATATGCCTTTGACATCAGAGAAGAAAAAATCCATAGATGAGACATCCTCGTCATTAAGTTCATTCAGGTAGTCAGCTATGCGACCTTGCTGAGACTGGACCTGACCATCTGAAGCACCTCCAGATCACAATATTGCCTCCAGAGGCTTGCACAGAACTATGCATTATGCTTTCCTTCTTACCCTGACACGCCCATCATAAATCTGAGCTCATCAGACCAAATGACCATTTTTCCCTTCTCCAAAACCCAATATTTATGCTCCCTAGCATGCTGAGCCTTTTTTTCTCTTTGGACTAACTAACAAGTGGTTTCCTTAAGTTCAAACAGATGTTTAGTCCCAATCCTGTGAGTTCTTGTCACAATATGCATGTGAAAATGGTCTTTCCATTTCTTTGAAAATACATTTTCACTGTTAAACATAGCTGTGATTTATACAGTATTTTTTTTTTTCTACAATGCAACTTCAAATCCAGTAATGTCAGCAATGTCCTTAGCTCTTTCATTTGCTTGATGCAGGCCGATATTTTACCCTTCTTCGGGATACATCTTCAGATATGTTGTTAAAAAGTAAGAAACTACAGTGACGACTGAATCAATTAGGGTTAAACAAATTGTTCCCATCTAAAACATGTTAATGTCTGCAGTAATTATCCAGTCAAAGGCTATTACATATTTGCTTACTTATATCCAAATGGTAACTTTTTTTGGCCAGGCAGTCTATGTTTGTACATACATAATAGTGTTTCTATTATGAAAGTATCCCGCTCAAAAAATTGTGTTAAGTTAAAGGACAGTTCCACTCCAAATATCAATATACTGTTAGCTGTACTACTGTATGTTGTGCCTAAAAATAAACTAGCAATAAATCAAAAGGCATTCAAAGAGAGTCTTAGCAAATGGCAGCTAAAGACAAATAGCGATAACACTGACCGTAAACTATTATGTATATTAAGCAATTTTACATCCAGTGCATCTTACTAGAAAAAAAAAAACACTACTTTAAACAGAGGACATAATTTCTTGTGAACTGGATTTTATAGGGCTGCAGAAAAAAGGTTTAAGCTTTATGTTAAAGTATGAGAGAGATGAATATTGCAGACCCATACTATTGTATTATTGTACTTCTCATAGAATAAGACTTTTTTCTAGAACAGGTTATACTGAACTCTCAACATTTTTTATATATATACTTTAATACAGGCACCATAACTTATGTTGCAAAAAGATAATCTCATAATATATGTTTCATATTTTAGTTTTACCTGAAACTGAACAAACTGAACAACTCTGGCTTTGAAGTACTCCTTAGTTTATATGACATAAGCAAAAGAGGTCTGAAAAAGCCTCTTTCTTCTACATCAAGTCAAATTTGGAAATTTCTTGTGAATGAAGGTGTAAAACCGATTGATATTTACAGAGACTTTAAGCAAAGTACTGTGATGAGATTCTTAACCTCAGTAAAAAAAAAATAATAATAATCATAAAAATGTTAGTTATGGAAAAGTCCATATGTCTGTGAATGACGATCCCAGTCGAGGTGGCCCAATGCAGTTGTTCCCGCAAACATTCAGCGAGTGGAATGCCTGATCCTTGAAAATCGACAGATCACTTGACGCCAGCTTGCAGAAGAGACGCATCTCTGTACACACCATCATACATGAACACCAATTGCACATTACAGAACCTCAGGTGCAGGTCAGTCTGATCATGGCTCTAAGAAAACTTTCTACCTTGATGATATCTAAGCTCCAGTGAAACATTGGTATAAGTGCAGTACTGTGGAGAACTATATATAGAGAAATAAAGGTAGATTTTCTATCATAACTGTGTCCTGTAATTCTGCATAATCAAAAATCCCGGTTTGACTTGAACACGCTTTGTTTGTGATTATAAATAGATCAAACTTGCTGACGGCATTTAATTGTCAAACTGACAAACTTGTTCAAAGTCTCTGTCATCTCAGTCAAATTAGGCTGCTGTTTGGGATAAGCTTTACCTCAATGCCACAACGCCTCAACGTGTAGCCGATGTTGACTGACAGCGATTTAAAGCAAACTGTAGCCTCTGCGCTAATTATTCAAAAGAAAAGGCAGGCTGCTTCTGTTTTTCTTCATTCTCTTCATTAGAAGTAGATTGTGATTATTCAGCAGAACATCTTTGCTCTTTGTGTGCGCCAGGACCATGGGGCCATGTGCTTGAATGTACCTCTCATGAAATATTAAACATTCTCACCACTTGCTACATATGATTTATCTTTTCATTAAGTTCTTCCCCTTATTATCCCTGCATAATTAGGACCTTTTATGCAGAGTATTCATAAAACAAAAGACACACGCATTTATCTTAACATTTTGTCCCCTGAATAGGCTGTCGAGATTAAATTTAATTTGAGGCATAAAGACGTTTTTAACGTCCCTTCTTTTATTAATAATATATAATATATTAAGGCACACCTGATGCTATAGTTTAGAACTTCATTACCGTTGGATGTTATTGGTGGTTTTGTTTTAGACTTATTAAGACCTACTACAATGGGTTTGTGTTTGCTGTTGTGTATAAAATTAACCACATGTATACATGCGTATTCCATTTGTGAAAAATCACATCACACACTATTCACACACTGTTGAGTGAAATGTAATATAATTTTTTAGTATACTGCTCAGAAAAATTAGGGGAAAATTTAGTACTGGTTTTACTTGAACACCCATCATATGTGTATTTATGAATTTTTGTTTTCAAGCAGCTTATTTGTAGTATACAAACATACATTAGGAATGTATGCATTATGAAGTAAATATCATATTCACATCCTACATCCACAGACACTGTGCTGAAAATTATTCCCCCCCCCCCTTCTGATTAAATGTTTGTCACACTTAAATGATTTGATCAAACAAATGTTAGCATTACACTATAACCCACATAAATACAGTGTAGTTTTTAAATGATGATTACATTTTTTAAGGGGAAAAAAGCTGTCCAAACCTACCTGGCCCTACAGAATGTGAAAAAGTAACACTTGGAACAGTGGTGGAACATTCCCAGAAGAGGCCAGCCTACTAAAATGAAACCAAGAGCACAACAACGGCTCATCCAGGAGTTCATAAACAAACCCAGAACAACATCTAAAGAACTGCAGACCTCAGTGTTCATGATTTAACAATAGGAAAGAGACTGGGGAAAATGCCATCCATGGGAGAGTTCCACGGAGAAAGCCACTGCTGACCAAAAAGTGTGCATCCTGTTACATCTGGCATGAAACTCAAAAGCATTTCATAAAAAGAACATTATACCAACAGTCAAACATGGTAGTGGTAGTGTGATGGTCTGGGACTGCTTTGCAGCTTGAGTACCTGGACAACATGCCATAATTGATGGAAGCATGAATTCTGCTCTCTATCAGAAAATTCTGAAGGAGAAATGTCTGGCCATCAGTTCAAGTGCACTTAGGTTATGCAGCAGGACAATGATCCAAAACACATCAGCAAGTCCACCTCTGAATGGATCAAAAACAAACAAACAAACAAACAAATAAATAAGGTTTTGTAGTGGGCTAGTCAAAGTCTGCGCTTAAATTTGATTGAGATCCTTAAACAGGCCATTCATGCTCAAAAACCCTCCAATGTGGCTAATTAAAACAATTCTGCAAAGAAAAACGGGCCAAAATTGCTCCACAGCAATATAAAAGACACATTGCCAGTTATCGCAAACCATTGATTGCAGTTGTTGCCACCAAAGATGACACAACCAATTATTAGGCTTAGGGGGTAATTACTTTTTCACACAGAGGCAGGGAGGTTGGGACAGCTTTTTTCCCTTAATAAATTAAATCATCAATTATAAACTGCATTTTGTCTTTTACCTGGATATCTTTGTGTAATATGTAGAATTTGTTTGATGATCTCAATCATTTAACTGTGACAAATATGGCAAAAAAAAAAAAAAGTCAGGCAAATACTTTTTCATGGTACTGCACAAATACACATGTAAATAGGAGCTACAGTATTTTTTTTTAAACGCTTGCCAGGACGATTTGCCATAAAGTGCATCTGGTTGAAACTAGATGAGTTCAATGAGACTGGGATTCTGCAGGATGCAACAAAAAGTCACACAAGTGGGAGATTTTTATTTTAATACTTTCATTCTTGTAAATGGCATGGTACACTGACAATGTTTATTCGCCAATAGATTTTTATGTTGTCTGTCATCAGTGGTTTGCTGTAATAGCCCAACCTGGACATTGCCATATTGTTACATTCTGTTACATTCTGTCACACAGTGTACAAACTGTCCCAATTTGTTTTTGTTTTGTTTTATTTTCCTAATATATAGAGAACTCCACAGTCACACAGGCCATGCTCGGGGAAATGCATATCTCTGCTGGTGGCTTAATAAATGAAATAAATAAAAATAACTTTTTACTTCCATTGCTTTTTTCAATGTTTCCTATACTTCCTTAGCTGACGTCATCGCATTAGATAGAAAGCGCTCCAGAAATGTCCACAGGGCATCTGGCTCAGACCAATTATATTATGAACAAGAGTGAATTAATTGAGAAACTACAAATTCAGGAGTTGAATAAAGTTCAGCAAAATTTGTTGTTATAATTTGTGAATGAAAAAAAAAAAGTTCCTTCAGGGCATAGTGATTCTGAGTAAGTAAATAAATAAATGAGTAAATAGATAAATAAATAAATCTGGTATAGATCATGCACTCTTCTGGTTTAAACTGATGAACATACACAGATAAAGGCATAGATTGTGAGACTGATGTTTCAATAAAGAATAACTTTTGTTTTCAATAGCTTAGGAATATCAAGTCAATATGGGATACCTGTTGCAATATATTATGGATGGATGGATGGATGGATGGATGGATGGATGGATGGATGGATGGATTATTGATCATGCAGAGATTGCATAAGACGATCATTGACAGAGAACCATAAATGCTATAAGATAGCAAGAGATAATGTGTGTATGTGAGAGAGAGAACAAAAGAGATAGTGAGATCCATTGCGGAAGACGTACCAGTTCAAATGTGCCATGAGGTAGTTCTATTATTACTAATACTACTAGCCTGAGTGTACAGAAGGTACGTCTCTAGACCCATTGTTCTGACCATTAAAGTGACTTTCAGAATCATTAAGTTTACCAGAATCCTTAAAGTTTAAACATGTCATGCTTTAAATTACTGTCGCTTGTGTCTAGTCCAATTATTGTCCTTGAATACTGGCTGTGAAAGACTTGTTTTCTTGCATAGCGGCATACAGTGAAATGAGAGGCAGACAAGCTGATATAAGATCCTCTTTTAACAGACCAATTACACCAGTTCATTAGTGATGGTTCAGATCAGGACAGCTGCTGGATATATATACGCATCCTAGACATCCAGACTCTCTAAACTGTGCCTCAACGACTGTTACCACCTCACCGCCGGAGATGTCACCTTTGATTAAATATCGTGATTGCCTCATACAGTCATTAGGCAAAAGGAGAATGAAAACATGTGTTTGGCTTTCGGATATACAGCCTCCATCGACTGGCATCATTAAACCTCCAATAAAATTGGAGTCTAAGTGCTCTTATAAATTCATCTGCAAATTCAGTTTGGCTCTGCCGATTAGGCAATAGCTCATTCATACCCAATTAAAGTATGCCTCGACACTACGTTAGGCAATTGTGTTGCAGCATTATTGTCACATATTCGCAATCTTTTTTCATATACGTTGGATGCGTTTAATAGGGAACAGCGTTTTGTCGCAGTTACAGCTGTCGTCAGTAAAAATATTGAAATCGTTTAGGAATTTTAATCAAATCAGTGTCACAACATCAACATTTCATATGGCGTGCCTGTATTACTGGAATAAGTTATGATATAATGTCAAGCAAAAGAGCTTATGAGCGGGATACATTTAAGTGCTTCTGGTTTGCAAAATGCTTTTCGTTCACCCTGAGAGCAAGTACGGCTTTTGAGGCTTTGTGCCAAGTAGCAAAGCAATGTACCATTTTAAACTGCTAATTATCTAATTAGTTTCAGCAAATGCGCTTAGCAATTTTCATTAATGGTTCTCTTTATACTGGTGTTATTTCTATATTAGAATAATTATACAACTCACATTAATCACTTGCCAGTCATCTATCAGTTTGGGCCTGACATAACTCTGCTTTAGTTTGCTGATAATGATTGACGTGTTCCTCAAATCCACCTCCAGCAACAGATATGATTTATGAGCTTTAAAAAAATAAAGCACTACATTTTATGCAATGTGGCTACTTCACTAATATGTTCGCCTAGAAAATGTCATCTTCTGATTTAATGCACTAATGAATATGTTCTCTGGCCCATACATGCTATATGTTTTAGATATTTATATATACTATACATCATATATTAATGTAGTCAGAAAGTCAGACTCTCTCTCTCTCTCTCTCTCTCTCTCTCTCTTTCAGTTTCTCTTTGTAGTTCTGTTCCTCCTGTTATTCAGTATCTTTATTCTTTCGCACCAGAGATCAATAACGTTTCACTCTACCAACTAATTGGATCGCATGTACGTTTAGCCCTACATAACTCAGCTCAGGCTGTTGATAGTCATAGAAGCCTTTGATTCTCTGATTTAGTCACCTTGTCTGTTTCCTCGCAGCTGCAGCCAAGGTCGTCTTCAGGAATGTAAATGCGACACATTCGTAAGCACTTTTTAACAGGCCTTAAGCGATAGGAGCCGTCAGCTCTCACACCCTGACACTCTGAATCGTCTCACACTCACACTGGCTTCAAAGATCCAGCTGCCTCGAAACGTGCATTAGTGTAATAACTAAATAAATCCCATGACCGCAATTCACATTTCTATCCAGTGAATTGCAATTCATATGTCACAAGTAGATGTCACATAAATAGCTTCTTGATTGAGTAGATGTAAAAGTCTCAACAAAAAAAAAAATGTTAAGGTCATTCCAGTGCACATGTCGCGCATTTTTACTGCGATGAAAACTCTTCATAGTTACAATTGACCTGACTTGAGCACGAACTGTTCAAGTACAACAAAGAAACTTTTAACTCTGCTTCTTCTACATTCATCCACCAGTCATCTCTTCTTTTTTTTTCAGAGCTTCCTCATGTTCTAATGATGCTTTTGAAATTCTCGCTACACAATGGAAGTCATACCTTTCGGAGGCAAGTGTGGTGAATGAGTTATGGAAATTGCATGCCTGCAGAACCCTTTTAATGGAATGTTTCTCCTACCTAATGAAATGTCTCCCTCTTATCACAGGCACCCCACCATCCATATGTTAATGTCTAGTGTTGAACTATTTATCTGTTCAATTTGCTTCCTTTTCTCTTCTTGTGTTATCTGAAATTATGCTGTAAAGTTGCACGGGGGTGAAACGATAATGCTTATCGACCCACCCCTAAACCTCATATTCAAATTTTTGGCTGCATGATTAGTCCTATTTATCTGGGTAATTGGATTGGTTTATTGCCCTGCATGTATCTGCGAAAAAGGAAGCTTCTGATTTAAAAGCCTCCGACCAAACCAGAATGGCTGGAGAAGATTGGCTTTCATATTTGTGTTCTAGATTAATTATGTTTGTTTAGAATCAATAATCTTACCCTTGGAATTTTTGAGTATAATCAAGTTATACTCGATTATAAGATTATTGAAAAGAAAAGAATGTCACTAGTGTCAGAATGCAACAAAGTAGGGAAGGATTGTAAAATGGATTATTGTTTAGAGGCCTGTGTAGCTTTGCTTCAGCGAAGGAAAACGGAGCCGTGCTGCACATTCCTGAGCAACTTTTTTAAGCATGGAAAAAAAACATGCATGCAACGCCAGCCTATTTATACCTTCAGTCTAACTGTGTCATAGATGAAAGCCAAAATGAAAGTGATTCTGGCACAGGGTCAGCTTTTGTTTATACATATGAATATTCATTGAGGTCTTTATGTGCAGTGTTTCTTTATAGGGTCTGTTAGTGGATCTGATTTATGAATTTAAAAGAATAATGCAGTATGTTTTATGTAACGCGGGCTAGTCTCCTATTATGATGCAAGGATAGAAAAGAGCAGACTGTATATTAAAATTTGAATACATTAATTAACGTGTTGCCTGGTGCATATACCTAATATTATCACAAAGGCAGACAATAAACAGATAACTGGCTTTAACAATTTATTCCCTCTCTCTCTCTCTGTCTCTCTCTCTCTCTCTCTTTCCTTTTGTACCGGAAATCAATAATGTTTCACTCTGCCAACTAATTGGATTGCATATGTGTGCCAGGGGAGATCAGTATGGCAAGGTAACATAAACAATGTTTTTATAAAATTACTTTCTGCAGAGGAAGAGCTTAATCCAATGAATAATGTATTTTGTTTTTTATTTGTCTCCTACAAATGAAATGAGTTTTGGAACTCATGACAAGCAGGTCTTCCGCTAGCATAAATTACAGCTATAATAACCTTAGCAGGAATTATGAGCTGTTCCACTTCTTACTGATGATTCCATAAGGAGTTTAGAGCCAAACCCGCTTATTAATCAATAAATAATAAGTATTTGTGTAAATTAATGGATACATCTGGTTGAAAAGGTCACTGCCCTTTCCGCTGATTGATGCACAGTACCGTGCAGAAGGTCGGATTCACAGATGAACAAACAAATTACGAATCATCTAGAAAATATTGGGCGACATGGACAAAAAAAAAAAGTAGCTTGCACACACATAAATAGCGTTTGGGAATGAACAGTTATGTGTGATTGATCAGACCCATAACTGCAGTAGACTGTTGCAGTATCAGGGTAACCAGAGGATTGTTGGATTAAATCCATGACGGCTGCTCAGAGTATTGGCAGTGTTGGAGGGCTGCAGGTCATACGTGTCCTTATCTTTCCCCTCAGCACTGTGAAAGGCGCTGTCCCTTGTCCTTTGTCCAAGTCTTAAGTCCTATTCATAAGGATGAGTTTCGTTGGAGAGATCTTTTCTATGTGTTATTTTTTTCCTCCATTAAGCCCAAAGTGTTCACTGTTTGTCAGAATATTTGAATAATGTTTTAGCACGTTCACAAATGCGTGCCAGAATCTTGTAAAATGACATATGACAGTGTTTGCGACAAACACCAGTCATCTTTTCTTTTCTCCTTCTTGTCTTCTGCACAAATCAGACCATGTGGACCATATGGATATATGCCTTGGCAGCTTGTGACTACAGTTGGGGCTAGGATTTTGCTCAGAGTTTTTAAAGGGATTTGGACAGCTCAAACACGTCTGAACTCTGTGGCACATGTTCTATCTAATATAATGGCTCATGAGCAGGTCAGGCTGGGCCAAATGCCTGCCATTGATGTCTGTATCTCATTACGGCTGCTCCTGCTAATCTAAGCACTCCAACCAGATGTTTGCTGCCAGAGCACTGAATGCAGA
Organism: Clarias macrocephalus; assembly: GCA_011419295.1. Lineage (NCBI taxonomy): Eukaryota > Metazoa > Chordata > Actinopteri > Siluriformes > Clariidae > Clarias > Clarias macrocephalus. The sequence continues at coordinate 65,552 of JAAGKR010001502.1, read as the reverse complement.
CACAGTGATGATGTTTTACTTACATAATTGCTGTAAGAATGCATTAGCTGTCATTCTGTAAGCACTGGAGATACCTGTGACACACAGCTGATCGACATGTCACTCCAAGCAGTGGTGCACATACTGTACTGTACAGTAGGCCACGATACAAGGCAGATATATTCCATGCTCATACACATCTGTAAGTGCGGTTAACACAGTGTTCAGGAGAATTACAAAACCTGTATGGTCAAGCTGACCATCTGTGTGGCCCTTTTATGTGACTACAATACAGTTCAGTGTTCCAGTGCTCATGCTGGGATTATCTGCTTTGCACAAGCCCTAGTCAAGCATGCACAAGTGGGCAGATAGTGCTTTCGTCTGGATGTAATATGTCTCCCTGTGACACAGCATGAGCGGCAGTTTGAAAAGATGCAGTTGGCTGGCTTCACATGTCTCAGAGGAAGCATGTGATAGCCTTTACCCTCCAGGATGGTAGCTGTCTTATGATATGATAGGAAAGAACTAACTGGTGGGTGGGCAAAACTAAAATTAGGCCAAGACTAAAATTAGGGAGAAAACCAGGGAGAGAAAGAAAAAAAAAATCCCACTTGACTTGAGTGCCTCCTACTCATCTTATAGAAATGTCTCTAAAGAATGTTCCAGCCCCACAGAGCACTCTCCTAAAGGGCAGCTCCTGGCAACAGGAAACTTTACAGCTGAAAACATTGCTCATTCAGCAGTTACTCCATAGGATAACAGTGTCATGGGGTATATTTTTGGAGCGCAGGCTTCTTTGATATAAAGCAAAAATAAGACAAAAAATAAACCTTGCTCTGATTTGATATATTGGAAGAATTCACAGTACTAGAACTATAAGTTTCATTTCCAATTTACAACTTTGGAAGGAAGAAGATTGTCAAATTGTTTATATAAAGGGATACCACACACATATAGTTTTGTTTTTATTTTTTTTATTTATTTTTTTATCTATGAACTTGTGAAAAGTGTTTATTAAAGCATGGTATTGAATAACACTATCAACTCACTATTGGATTCTATTGGTACACCAGTTTGGGTTGTTTTTAACCCGGCTGCTGGGTAAATATTGGACCAAGTACATGCTGGGTTAATTTAACCCAGCAACATGGGTTATTTGTTTAACCCAGCAACATGGGTAAAATATCCAATCCAAATGCTAGGTCAAATTTAACTATAATGCTGGGTTAATTCTACCACATAAATTGGTCAAATGTTCTACCCAGAACTATTCTACTCTACCCATTCTATTAACTGGAATGCTGGGTTAATTCTACCTCATAAATAGTTATTATTATTTTTAATTTTTACATATCTATGGGTAAAACAGTTTAAACAGTTAAATTACTTTGATATACTGGTCTATTACAAAAAAACAAACAAACAAAAAAAAAACTCCAAGATTGGGAAACCATACATATATGCAATAAACACCCAATTACATGTACAAATCATAGAAAAAAATATTTATTTTTCTAAAATACAAGATAAAATAATACAAAACAAGTTCAATAGCGACATCATTACGATACTATTACTCAGAAGCACTAATGCCTGAGAGCAGTGCTGGTCATTATCTCCCAACATCAGGATGTAGAGGTTCGGCCTTGACACTTCAGCCTGCTGGAGATATTCCACGGTGTCGGTTCCAACCTTAGAAAGAAAGAAATTAAAGAAAGTAAAAGTTTATGGAAAAATCGAGAGAGAGTTAGCTAGTATGCATATTTGTAAGAAGATTAGTGTTTTGTAACACCTCAGCTTTTTATATGTGGTTGCTAACACTAGCAACCTAGCTAAATGCTAGCGTCATGCTGGCTCTACAGTTAACAGTTTAGCTTTCATTCACAAAGAAACAAAGAAAGCTAAAAAGCTCAGACATTTCTGCAGTTTCTTTCATACACAGGTGGGGTTCTTTGGTTTGGCAAGCTAGCAGCCATTGTCAGATAAACTAGCGTGCTATAGCACAGACCAGGCTGAAAGTTTGAGTGTAACACGGTAACAGTAATAAACGTTACATACAGTGAACAAATTCAGCCATAGGTGAGTGAAAGTGTGTATACACACCTTGTGTTTAATGTTTTTTTTTCCCAGCGGCTCCAAAAAAAAAAAAAGACACAAAGTTGACACAGCCACTGAATACACCTGTGAACGTCGGGGGAGGGGCGGTCTTGTCTGTGATGTTAGCTGTCACTAGCTAACCCAACTCCAACCCAGGGTTAAACAAAAAGGTACCCAGTTCCCTGTAAATAACCCAGAAAAATTAACCAACAGAGGCAACCCAGATTTTGGGTAGTAAAAACAACCCAGCATTTTTAGTGTGTAATTATTGCAAAGATAATTGATACAGTATATTGATAATTGAAATGATACCTGGGAACAATTGTGGCTGCCATGAATTAAATAAATGGGTTTAAACGACTTGTGGAGATTTGTTAAAGCCAAAATAAAGGATGTTTACATATAGTCTAGTCCGGTATCATAGATTATGTGCATGATGTGCAGCTGTCGTCAGGAGCGAAACCGGAACTAGTAGAGGAACAGCTTGTTGATGCATTATAAACTGAACTTGTATTTCAATGGTTCTCGTGATCCTCAACATTGATTTGTGAGTATCTAGACATTTTATCTAATTCCAAGTTGCTGTGAGCAAAACTTGTAATCATAATAATCATAATATAAAAACACAATCAACACAATTCCTCTACATAGAATTTACATTTCTACATTTATTTGAATAAAAAGACACAATTACATTTCTTCATTGCCACAAACACAATGGCAGACTGATTAATCAATTGTGTCACAATTAAGGGAGGTGGATTTATATTGTTTTGCAGAATCATACAAAACATACACTGATTTTTTTTTTTTTTTTTACAAATATTGTGTCACAGCATATTTTATTAGAATTGCTAGAACATGATTGGCTGATGCTGATCCTTAAGTCCTGCCCACATTTTCCAAGTTCAAGCCATGCAATATTAAGAATGGTTGACACTGGTGGAGATGTGTGATGCCTCCATCTCCTCAATGCCCCAGAACACAGGTTCCCCAAAACGTACGCATGCAAACATGTATGCAGTGATATGGGTATACTACCATTCTTGGTTCCTATTTGCCAAAGACCAGGTCATTCATAATACACCTACCCTTCTTGTATATATAATGGACCTCAGAAGACTGTCCCTAATACTGGAGCTGCATGGCCACATAATTCAGCAGCCTAAGATTGGTTTGAAAATGTGGCTAAATATTGAAATCTAGTCTCATTCTGTTGCAATTATGCTTGACATTCAGATTCAGGCAGGAAAGCAATTGCTTCTGTTGATTTCAAATTCAACAAATTTAGACAAACTGCATCCATCTATGTGTAGTCAACAAAACTCTTTTTATCAAAATCCTACAGTACAAGTTCAATAAATTTACTTTAAAATACAATACCGATATATATATATATATATATATATATATAATAGAGAGAGAGAGAGAGAGAGAGAGAGAGAGAGAGAGAGAGAGATTAGATCATGTGTCATGAAGACTCATGCAGGAGCATGAAGAAATCTTACCACAATACAATGAGGCAATATGCCCAGGTTCCATTTAATGAGACGGTGCTCTAATATTTTATGCTTGAAGAAGAAGCGCCTCAGGTGTGTTTTCATGTCAAAGCTACCTTAGAACGAGAAATCTTGCAATCGTGGTGAGCTAACTTATTAATTTTTTTTCTCCACCTCACCTTCATCTCGATCTAGTGCTTATTATTTATACCAGCCACTCCAAAAAAGAAGTTGTTGATGAAATATGCAGGAAACCGTCTGTCAAGATTCTCTCAGGATGATGAAATCATACTGCAACAGTGAAACAGGAGCTTGTTTGTAGTGACCACTTTGCTGACCAGAGATGTGTCTCCAGTGGCTCCCCAATCAAATTATCAGAGGGAATCTGTGGACCCTCACAGAAGGGAAAAAATGCCAGGATGAGAAAATGAAGGAAGCATACTGCCCTAAATGTTTTCAGAATGTACTTTCTGTCAGATGGTCAGTCGAGGGCTGGCTTACATTCAGGTCTTGACCAGAATTTTTGCATCAAATTTGGATTATTTAAGAGACAGGAGAAAGTGTATCGAGTGTTAGAAGCAACTGGTAGGTTCAGATTATATGGGTTATGGATGGTGACGCATACTTGTTAATATAGTAGGTAATAAATTGATATTTTTAACACGTTTGTATGTCTTCTAACATACAGTAGGGATTTACGTGAAAATGAGGCATTTCGTAATATACACGCACAAAATGCGTACTTTCTATACAAGTATCTTGATCTATACGGCCTGTCATAATGAAATTAGCCACAGTAGCCCCAGCTCCCTGGGAAGGATCGCATGCTTGAAAGTCACCCATGTTGTTTTACACTCTGTTGGTTTGTTTGCCAGTTTATGTGTTCAAGTCATTAGCTGTTCAGCCCAGCATGCAGCTGGCAAATGCTATCTGAAAACAAATTAATGTTATTACCACGCACTTTTCTGCCATATAGCTGGTGGTTGTAATAAATGCAAGGAAGAAGGAAAAAAAAAGATTCTCTAATGTTTTCTACCCATATCAGTGATCCTGTTTCTACGGTGTGTTTTCCTCTTTTAATTTTGTCTCTGCCAGAGTAATAATGCAATTTAAGTAAGTCATTTTGAAACATCTACAGTCATGCCGTTTTCTTTATTAAGTCAGTGCAGATATCCAGTCCAGTATAGATTCTTATTCGACAATAAAATCAGCATTAATGACAGGCAATTAATCTCAAATATTAGTTTAAACCTTCCATATGAGAACAGAGTATTAAATCTAATGTGGCGGAAAATATTCGAGCTGATATTTAAGGCCCTGGAGGCTGGGTCAATAAGAACAGAGCAGATACCAGACTTTTAACTGCTGGTCCATGCATGAGGACAGGTGGAGGTTAAACGCCTTAATCCGTCTCTCCATCACATTAGCCTTGACTGTGGAACATACACTGCATTGATCTGGATAAATGTGTATAATCCAGTGTGGGTCTCATTTACAAAATTGTGCATGGTACAGTATGTGAACACAGTGAATGGAAGAAGGCTCTGTATGGTAGCACACACGTAGTGCTTCTCCTAGCACACGGTAAATGGGATCAGTCTGATTAGCTCTGAAGTAACCTCTACAGCAGGTCTCTCTCTACATTTCCATGGGGAGATTAAATGGACCTGGCCATGCGAGCACTGCATGCTCAGGGTTGAACAGCTTTTGGGTTAGACCTACTTTAGGAAATAGGGGCGAACCCATATTGTGTGCTAAATTACATCTATGCTATAGGAGCTCGGTCTATAGGATGACATCAGGAGTACTTCTTTTAATTCTCCTGAGCTTCAGTGCCTTCGCAGAACCTACGAAATGTTGCTATGGTCATTTTATCTCACTGGAATGAACATGTGCAGTTCATGCGGAGAAGCCGTGCAGGGTTTACACTGTGCCAAATTTTGTTGCAGAAAAATCACACATTGTAAAAAAAAAAAAAAAAACATATTTTGTCATGAGTTGAACTCACCAGTGGTTGATTAAGTGTCCAAAAATGGTAATGTTAAAAATCCACCAGGAACAGGATAGCATAGGTTGATGGTAAAAATTTAATGTCAAATACTGACTTAACCACAATAATTAATATACTCCACTGCTCCTTTAAGCATGCTCAACCTTCAATAATTTTGTGCATTTTCACAATGACCTCGGTTTGTGGTGATTGGTGACATGGGTAGGACTATGATCCTGGTACTTTTACTGTTACTTACTGAGTGGAGGGATTTTTTGAATCCTTACTCTTTTTAATTATTGGCTAACTGTGTAAACATTTTGGATCAAAATCTTGTTGCTTTAAGGAAAAATATTGAACATACTATAACATTTTACAACTTGCATATCGGTACTCAAACCGCAGTTTAATCTTCTGTGAGTTTATTTAGAATTAAGTTCAAAATCCTGTCAATTTTATTCTTATCACAGACGAATCTATCGTACCAAATTTGTTTTGTTTAAAAAAACTTCTTTTTTTAACAGTAAAAGGATACTTGACTGCAAAAAGTTTTAAATGCTTGTTAAGGTATCCAATCAGCAATTATGCAAAACTGTGCGACATCTAATATTAAAATTGATTTCATATGCAACAGGAGTTTAGTAAAAATGCAGGTTTTGTCTTTTTTTGCTGGTAGTGTATAGTCTAGTGTGTCAGGTGCATGCTATGTATGCTAAGTCTCTGTGTTTTCTGACCATTGCATGAGCTTTCATAATTTTTAATTCAATTCAAGTTTTCTTTAATTAATGAACATGATTAATAATCCTGATCTTACTTAATTGATTAACTTCATATTTGATTAAACAAAGAACAGAGCAAATAATTAAATCAGTTGAAAGTTCTTGTAATAATTGATTGACTTCTGTATAGAGCATAATTAATACTAATTAACTACCTTTAAATCCAAATTAAAACTCCTAAGCAGGCCAATTAATCAAGCTACAGAGTGTAAAATCAATTTCAAAGTTGACTCTTGGATTTTATTAGTATGTCAAAAAATATGCAGTATTAAGTTTGATTTTAAGTGCTGGCTTTGTTTTTTTTTTTTTTATTATTTTTTTTTTTTTCAAACGCTTGTTTTCGTGCATGATTTATTTGGAATTCATGAGGTGTCCAACTGCACAAGTTGACACAAGTCTCCACGGAGATTAATTATTGAGTGAGGCGGTTAAAAGTCTTTTTCATTAATAATGCACAAGCTTGTGTACCTTCCATATGTTATCATTTCTTTCACAAAGGCGTATGTTGCTTGCTGGTACGAACGCTGTCATTACATCATTATTCCTCTGCTTAATCATTTTACTGCGTCTATTTGTAAGGCCTGAAAACAAAATGTGAGATTCATTTTGATTTGCCATTGCATTCCCAAGCACATTTACCAGGCACGGGGCTTAAATGCTTATGTTTCTGTGAGGAAATCCTTGTCTCGCTTCTCAACGAGATTACTCCTCCGCTCGCTTTGCTTTCCAGTGGTATTACTGTGAAGAATGAAGTATAAAGCTTAGCCGGCATCTCAATCATGAGATCCTGGGACCATTCTGGGACTTTCTAGATGTCGTCAACTCCCTAACTCTTTTCCTACTCATAGTCAGACCCTGGAGGAGCTTTATTATGGAGGAGCAGCATGTGTGTGTTTACATGCCTGAACCCTATAGACAAAAAAGCACTAAGGCAAAGAGTTGAGGATTGGGGGATGTGAACCAGTGCAGGCAGAAGAAACCTCTGATGGTGCTGCCAGCCTTTTCTTGTGTGCCTGCTCGTCCTGAGACAATCGTGCAGCTGTCTACCGTGCTGGCCACTCCGCAGGGGAGCCAAGGCACATCCATCATGTGCACTGTTTGCCAGTGCCTTCTCTACTCAACACTCCGTCGGACTGGATGGACGCCAGCCGTTCCCCTCCTCAGCCGAATCCCAAGCTGGCCCTTCTCAGCCGAGATGCTTTCTAGAGACTCAGTAAATTGGGATGGGTCCATATGTGCCAGCAGGGGTTGTTGATCTCTACTGTATCCTGGGGTTCAGGCTCGTCAATCCAGAGGCCTAGGAAGTTGCAAAACATAGCACTGCATCATAGAGACACAAATAAGACAAGTCTTGCACCTTCTACTTGTTAGTACAGTAGTTAACGGTCATGGTTATCACAAATCCTGAGCAGTGGTTCATGCGTAGGCATTGATTTTCTGCCTTTATTGGCTATTTTGTGTGTTCATATGTACTCTGGACATTTTCTGCAAGTCCGTCCTCGCTGTTAAGCTCTAATAAGCCACACTGTATAACACAGATGAAACACTTTGGCAACACAGCTGCCTGGCAAAATTTCTTAAGGCACTGTCAATTAATCATTTTCTAACAGCTAACAAGCTGTGATGCAGTTTGGAGGACATAAAAAGTCAGATCTGACAAGAGATTTTCAGAATGTATTTATTTATTTTCTTTTATTATTTATTTAGTAGGACTAGTTGGTAATGAACAAGAAGTCACTTCTCTCCCCCAGTATACAGTATACTGTACAATTCTTTCAACTCTCCAAAGAAGACTTGGATTGAGTCCATGCCGCTCATCATTCTGTATGCCAATCTGTATCTAAACACAGAATGTTTCTGCTGAAGAAAATACAGTACATCTGTTGCGCCGCTCCTCAGACACAGCAATAGGTCAATTTGCAGATTGCAAATTAAGTATTCATAAGCCAGATCCTCGAACGTGTGGAATTCACAGTCCCCTCTGTCTCTATGAAACAGGTGAATATACGGCATGCCAGTAGTAGACACCCATAAACTATCTGAAACTATTTGGTTTGAGATTGTAACCACAGAAGGCAGCCTATTACTCTATAACTTTTGTAAACAGAAATAAATTTACAGGCATATGAACATGTAGAAACTACAGCAGTTGGTACAAATTAAAATATATTTTCCCTTCATCCCTTCAGATGAGAAACAGATTTTCACTCGCAGCGATGCCTGTATCTGCACTGTGCAGCGACTTCTGAAAGATCAGATCTATCAATACCATCTCACATGTTGTGAGAGCCATATAAAATTGAAAGCATGTCCATTTTTTAAATCAATGCCCCTCCAGGCAGATAAATGTTTTAATGCATTTTTTAATATTCCTGTGCAAGTCGTTTTTTAATTGTTTGTTAGCTTGCCCAATTTCTTATTTAAGCTCTATGTAAGTCTATACTGTATGTTCACTACCACTACACATTTCTTAATTCAATGGTCTTTTTTTTATAGGGTGAAATAAGAAACATGTGATAAGAAATAATGCAATAATCTAAACAGTTGATATTGAGATGTGTCTGCTACTCATGTTCTGTATAGCCTTTATAACAGCTCTAATCTGAGGTTCTGTTACCTGGTGATTTTTGTTTTAAATGTTCTAAATTTAAATAAACTTTAAAATTTTAAAAACAGAGGGACGTTTTGGTCTTTCTCTTGTGGGATGATATTCAAGAGGGCCAGTTTCTTTATGGTGCTTGATCGGTTTTGCAAATGCACTTGACAATACTGTTCTTGCAAGAACTATTGCAAAAAGATGCTTAATTGTTGTTGTTGTTGTTGTTGTTGTTGTTGTTGTTGTTGTTGTTGTTGTTGTTGTTTTTAAATGAATTGCATAATTCCATATGTGTTATTTCATTGCTCTGAAATCTCCAGTATGTTTTTAGAGTGTAGAAAATAAAAACACTAAAGAAAAGTTATAGAATTAGAAGCTGTATCCATACCTTTGACTGGTATTGTATTTGGGGGGAAAAAATTGAGCTGCCTATAAGGCAAGCAAGTAAATATGCAACAAGTCTATATTGCATTTTGTTTTTAACCTATATAAAGTGTATATGTAACCCATATAAATTGTATTTTGTCTGCCAACTATTGGACATAGTAAGTGAGTGAAATATTCACTCACACACTCATCGTCTATACCACTTTATCCTCTATACCGGGTCACGGGGACCTGGACCCTATTCTAGGACATCGTAGGAAATAATTAATCTGATTTTTTTTTTTAATAAGACAATGTTGTTTTATACCTGGGGAAAATAGAATCTAGGTAAATGCTAATTTGAGTGCCATCAAGTGACTCAGCTGTCCAAACAGGCCCCAGTACCAGGTCATGATGTCATGATATATGTGTTCATCATGGATGGAGGGAGTGAGAGGGGCGTTAAGATATGTGGGTACTGTGATAGAGGCTTAAAGGGAGTGTAGAGAGAGTGATGTGTGCTTTAAGACAGGTGGGTACTGGTCATGTTTGATGTTGTAAGCAAGCATCCTAGTTTCAGGCAGTTCAGAACCCAGTGAAGGGAACAAAGGAATTATGTGGTGCGGGGAGGTTTGGGAAATTGGGAAGGTTTTAATTCAAGGTTTTGAGGCAGACCTTTTAAGGTGAAGTACAGTATCAAGATAAGAAGGCATGAAACCAGGCTCCATGAATAGAAAAGATGTAAAACTTGCATGAATTAAGTCAAACACCTACTACCTCTTAGCTGCCATTAGTACAGTGAAGTTTTTAGGTTTTAGGCTACATTAGTTAATTTTATTCAATTTTTGTGGGTTTTTTTCTTGCCTCCTATACACAATAGACCACAAGTACACTACATGGAGCCACCTGTTCGGGGGCTTGTGACTATGAGCTGAGCTACAGATTTAGATGCACTCCTTCCTCCAAAGCTAGTAATATCTTCATTTTTGTACTCTGGTGGGTGTAATTGTATACATTGTAATTACTCTATTGTCAACTAGCTTCAAGTGCTTAGACTCTTCTTAAAGAGAGAAGTGCAGATTTCAAGATCACAAATCTAATTTGTACCCCCACGGCTCTTTTTCCATCCCCCCCCCCCCCCCCCCCCCACCAAGGAGGATGTCAATCTGGATAGAAGTAAGGAGAGTTCTTAACAAGAAAAAGGTATACAAGTCATCGTCGTGATGCCAGATTGACTGAGAATGTTTGTCAATCAAACATGTGACAGATTTTATTATACTTTCCAATCAAATTTATCCAAGTGTAGATGCTAGGAGTGTGATCAGTAATTACCGTATGCTATGGCTGGACGCATCCTGTGACACAAGCTCAAGCTTCCTGGAGATGAAACCACCGTCCACAATGATTCTTCAAAACCTGGTGTGGGCTTTCTATCTTGTGCTGGTTATCATCCATTCACTTCCTTAAAAGCCACAGGTTGTACTGAAATGAGTGTCCCTGAAATTTGTGGTTTTCTCCAGTGGAAAGAACAATCTGGTGACCTCCGCTTCAACCGTTTCCGGGTTTGGTCCTTCAGGATAAATCTCAGGATGGCAACTCAGTCAAGGAAATGCAGCGACATTCCCAATCAACGCCATTAATACTTTGTTGGTATTGGTGTTAAGCTGACCTTGGGATGACCTTAATGGTTGAACCTGTGATTTTTCTGTAAGATTATATGACCAAATCACCATTGCAGAGCATTTCTGCTGTGACTAGTATTTGTCCTCTAATGCAATTTAGGCTGGATAACAGCCTGATGAACAACATTATCCTTAATGTTTAATAGGAAAGGCACAAGATGATCCCTTTTTCAGGAGATACTGGGTTGGGGACGTCATTACTGTGGCATATAGATAAGCTAGAGGTAATCTCACACGCCACACTATGTGAAGTGTGTTTCCTGTTAAAACTGGCTCCTCTGTGTCCCAGGATGACACATTATGTCACTCCAGGGCGTCTGTGCTGCTAGTATCTGTATTCTCTCTATGGTGGGAAGTTATCAATTTCACTTACGAACAAGACAACGTTTTGTGGTATTAATGATAAACAATCAAAAATCAAAATGGTTTTATGAAATGTTGATAATTTGAATTTATTTTTATTATCTTAAAATATTTTAAAATATTATCTTATATTATCTTAAAATATTTTAATATCATTTTAATTATTTTTATTATTATTATCAGGTACAGTAGCTACTTAACTTTGGCATTCAATGGGGATGTGTATTAACAAGTTGTGTTGTTTTGAGTGCCTCATCTCAGATGCTGTCAAAGTCCATGCGCTGCACAATTTCCTTTTCATTCAGTAATGACTCTAAAAGGAAAGGGTGAATAATGGGTAATACGAGGCTACTTTTATCATCCCAGCATCTTATGCTTTATATATTTTTTCAACAATATTCGCCAATTTTGTCATTTTATTGTGAAAATGGAGGTCGTGGGGATTCCCCGGTCTAAACTCTAACCCAGAGGTTAGCTGCTGTGCTCTGGGAGGCCAGGTGTAAAATTAGGAGCAAGTAAGGTGCTTGTTTTGAATAAAACAGAGAATATCTATGTTACTCTCAGGAGTGAAATGGAAAAATTATATAAAATAACAGTACTTGCAGAACACTTAGTTTCCACCAAGGACACCAAATAACAACCATATGTACTAAGTATCTTCTAGACATCTGTGAATAGAAGTGACATTATTGCAGAATTATAACAAAAGGCAAAAAAAAAAAAAAAAAAGAAGCAATCACTCCAGAAACGGAGCAGTGCAGCGGATCATTTCTGACGCCGTCTCTGTTTGATTTCAGAGATGGAAGCGGTAACCCACACAAGGAAGGGGCTTAGCTGATCTAATACGGTATCAAATGCTAATGAATTATTCCAAAGCTACATCAGGCAGATTTTGTGGCTTTGTGGAACTCACCAAACCACTCTGTTAGTATTCTCTAAATTTAGTTTGGAAGAGTGGAAGTGAAATTGATACATTTGAGGAAGATTATTATACATCTCATGCTTAGGCAGTGCTCATATCAGTAATGCACTGGGGTCGAAACTTTCGTGCTGGAGCATCCTGTCGTGAAATGTTACACCACGCGACAGGAATTACTCAATGGATCTCATCTGCATCTGATCTATAATCGGGACCCAGAATGATCTAAAGATATTAATGCCTCGCTCCGCTGATTGGTGAGTTTGATTTCCTTAATGCAATAGTGTTCTAAATGTGTATGTCTCAGTAATTTAATAATGGCCATTTCATGCTACTCTGACTTTTCAAACAGTTTGCCAGAGGCGACCACAGGGACTGAGTATTGATTGAAACCCATAAGCCAAGAGATGTGAGAGAGTCATAGAGGAAGGCTTCCCAGAGACCAGCCATCACTTCGACTGGTGCAGTAACCTTTCCTTTGCCTCTTCTTAACTGTTCAACATGAGAGGGAGTGTGTGTGTGTGTGTGTGTGTGTGTGTGTGTGTGTGTGTGTGTGTGTGTGTGTGTGTGTGTGTGTGTGTGTGTGTGTGTGTGTGTGTGTGTGTGTGTGTGCATACATGTATGCACATATGTTAAGGAGTAAGAAGGAGAAGTAATAGAGATAAGAAGAGAATGATGGAGGTCGAGAAGTGAGCTGGCCCACCCACCCACACACACACACACACACACACACACACACACACACACACACACACACACACACACAGAGAGAGAGAGAGAATACTTGTTTGTTTATATAAGGTGATTAATAATTTAATTCTATTGACTTTGACTAATGTAGCTTTTAGATCACACTCCCTGTGTGACGACTTACAGCTACATTTTAATCCAGTTCACACAACCTTAGTACTAATATATCCAGCACTGACCCCTTATTCAGCGACCCTCGTATACAAACACAAATCTTTTTAAGACAGTCCTCTTAAACATGCTAATCTCACCAGACACTCATCTCTCTATAGACTCAGTATGAACTTCTCCTGGAATGCACACTTCCTCTTAGACAAGCCCTTTTGAAGAAGACTTTGGGATGTGATCATTATAATTGCGCATTCTAATACAGCTTATAAAATGACTCCTCTATGTCCTCAGCTTTGATCTTCCTCCCACTGCAGTCATCTCACTGTATAGAGATCTTTATTTAATCTTGTTTGTAATTTTGTGGAATGTTTAAAAGGAAGAAAGACTGAATAATCTCTTATAGTCTGGCATACAGTATATAGTCTATGGAGTTGGACAATTTCAAACGGATTGAAGTGGGCATCATGATATGTTATTACTGTGATATTCATTGTGCACCCATGCCTACTGGAAATGAGTATGTTTGTATTTAAAGATACAAAGAAACAATACTAATTGGTCCTTTCACACTCTCTCCTTTTGAAATGTATCCAGAAAACCTTATTGTTGTATAAATAAAAGGTACACGCAACCAACTGATCCATTGCGGTCCTTTTTGGCACGGCTGAGGCCGTTGCTTCTTAATCCAAGTCCATTTTGTACAGTCGCTTTCCCAAGACTAAGCTGAAATCTCAACCAAATCTAAAAGCAGAGCCATTTGAGGATCAGCCAGATAAATAATTCAAAGATCGCTTCCCTGCTGAAATGCTTTAAAGACCCCTTGCTGTGATGAGAAAACTGTAATACCTACGCTTCAAAAAAAAAAGAAGAAAAAACACCAACATTTTTTTTTTTACATTTTCAAGTTTCTTTTTTTAGTATTACAATTCTTATTAGAGATAAATGCATTGTGGCCTTCACTGTTCAGTTCAGTTATTTTAACAATTACCTTCTTAGAGCATGTTTAAGGAACATGTAGGATCGCAATATGTTGTTGTGTCTGTACAGGATTTCTCCTGCTATTGGTTTTATGCTCTTGGAGTACACAGTAAAACCCTGTTTTTTTATTATGTTGCTCGTCTATTATGTAATAAAACAGCTATTGGCCTATGAATGTAACAAATCATCAGAAGTAATATTTTTGAATAACCCACTGACAATTACAGTAGGGAGAAAATAATGGAGTTAATTTTTTTTTCTAATTAAAATAATGAAATTACAACACCAATAAGCAAAATCATAAATATCACATACTACAATAGTTGCAAATAGAAACAAATTAGAATTGCATCAACAATATGTTTTCTTATTTTTGTTTACAGACACTGTACATGATGATGATGAAGATGACGATGATGATGTTTTGCTGCTTTTTTTCTGGAGTTCCTTTTTGAAGTTATGTAGCCTAAGGAAAACTTCACACTTCAATTAGAAGGGTCAATGAAGTATGTACTGTATCTATGTATCTACAGTAGCTAGCTAGCTATCTGCAGACCTACAGTTTGACTCAAAGCATTAAGTGCTCAGAGGCATATATTGCATTCCACGAGCAATACTGAGAGAAATATAATTTATGACTTGTTTTTAGATGCATAGACTACAGGTGTCTTCACCTTGTGACATATGGTGCATATACTGTACAGTATCCTTAATGTTTAATGTTTAAATAAATGGTGCATATACAGTATTTGCATGCAATTGTATCCATTGTTGGTTTAGCAGCTAGCTGTGGACATTATTTTATGATCTATATGTGAATTTGTTAGATGCCTACTCATTCTCTAATAGATATAATATATGTCTGTCACATATATATGTACATATGTATCTATATCAGCCACAACACTACTAACATGACCACAAGGTGAGTTGAATAACATTGATTATCAATTATATACCAGTGGGCCCATTTATGCCTATAGGGAGCATAGACTAGCCTGTCCAGTCAGGTCCAACAGAAAATCAATATAGCACAAACTGCTAAAAAGTTAGTGGTGGAGATTGACAGAAAGGTATCAGAACACCCAGTGCATTACAGCTTGTGTGATGTATGGGGCTTAGCAGGCAAAGAGCCCAAGGTTGTTGATCTGACCTCCAAATTATTTTTTTTATCATAACATCGTACCATTATTGTTGGTACAAAAAAAAAACTGTAGTCGAGAATTTCCGTAACTGCTGATTGCCTGTGATTTTTACACCCAAGAGTCTGTAGGGTTTACTTAAATAGATACCTTGTTGATTAGAGAGGTCAGCAGAATAGTCAGACTGGTTCAAGCTGACAGAGATGGTTCTGTAGCTTAGATAACCAATTTGTACAGTTGTGGTGAGCAGAAAAGCATCCCAGCATGCACAACATGGCACAACTTGAGGCAGATGGTCTAC